>CABHPQ010132211.1:30584-41736 GCA_902168405.1 Peromyscus aztecus | reverse complement strand
GTGCTTCTGTAGACTATGCAGAAATAAAGCTAGTTGAAATTGGTTGCATGCTAATATGTATCAGAGGAAAAATTATCTTGCATTTTTAAGTTTATTGGAGGCTGGTATCCTAGTTTCTTCTGTTGCTCTGATAAAATATCCTGATTAACTGATGAAAAGCGATGTAGGGCCGAAGGGGATAGTTGACTACAATCCAGATTACAGTCTACCATTGTGAGGAAGTGTCAGAAGCAGGCACTTGGGACAGCTGGTCACATAACATCACAGCTGAGAGCAGAGAGGAAAATGCACCAGTGCTGCCTGATTGCTCCTCCAGAGCTTTCTTCACTCTGGAGATGGATCTTCTTACATCAGACAATTCCTGTGAGCGTGTCTGGAGGCCAGACTCATATAGACATCTCAATGGAGGCTCTCCTCTCAGCTGATTCTAAGTTCTCCCAAGCTGACATTTAAAACTTAACTTTTTGGGCTTGAGAGATGGCTCAGCAGGTAAAGGCATTTGCCACCAAGTCTGGAAACCTGAGTTAATTCCCCAGGACTCACATGGTAAAAGGAGAACTGATTCCCACAGGTTGTTTTCTGACTGCCACATGCCCCACCCCCCAGCTAAATAAGTAAATAAGTAAATGTAATAAGAACATTTAAAAAGAGCAGCCCCGCCCCCCCAATCAATGCCTGGAGCAGGTGGGATAGCTGGCCCAGTGGTCATAAAAGTGGGAGAGCCAGCCCTATTAGCACAGGTATGGGTGAGCCAGCCCCGAAGTTGTGAATGTGGGAGAGCTGGCCCATTTCTCATTTGGAGGACCAGTTCCACAGCTGCCCAGGCTCAGACCCAGGGTTATGACTTGGCCCACCCCAACATCCACCCCATCTGTGACCTGCTAGATCACGTGAAGGTAGCCGTCCCATAGACCCAAAGCTGCAGGATCTCCACAACACAGGGCAACAACAGGATACCAGGAAGAGTCCTACTGAGGACCCAGCATCCATAGTGTAGTAGAAACCAAAGGCCTCCAGCCAGATCAATGACTCTTTGCAATGAACACTTGCAAGTAAAGATTTTGGACAAAGGTGTCTACAGCGTGAGATTACTGTGTCACACTGCAGCTTGCATGACAAGAATTTTAATTTTTTCTCCTTTTCCTCTCCTAGATTTTGTTTTAATGGGGTGTGGTGCAGGGGGGCAAGGCAGATGTGAAGGGACAGGGAAATGAATGAGATCAGCATACATAATGTAAAAGATACATAGAATACCTTAAAAAATAAATAAACAAAACCTACCTTTTACAGCCAGTGAGTGCTTGCTGCCAAGCTTGATGACCTGTGTTTGATTCCTAGAACCCATGTGGTGGAGAGAGAGGGGGACTCCTATGGATTATCCTCTTGATTTCCACTTGTGCAAGTGTGCACTCACACACACACACACACACACACACAAATAAATAAATAAATAAATAAATAAATAAATAAATGTTCATTAGCCTCAGATTATATATGTTGTGACTACAAAGGAATAAGTTCATTAGCTACTTAAACTTAACTGTAATTTATGATTATAAGCTATATATTTCAATTAGTTTTGTTTTTTGGGGTGCAGGGTCTCACCATGTAGCCCTGGCTGTCCTGGAACTCATTATATAGACCTAACTGGCCTCGAACTCACAGAGATCCGCCTGCCTCTGCCTCCCGAGTGCTGGGATTAAAGGTGTGCACCACCATGCCTGGCTCTGTGAATGTACTGTGTATATGTGAAGTTTGGAAATTGTAGTAAGTTAACTTTCCTCTTGATAGTCATTGTCATTGAACCTTTTTACAAGCCATGTAGAAACATTTATTGATCTAATTCCTTGGGTTATTTTTCATTTTTTTGAGGCCAAGTTTTACAGGTCACCCAGTCTGGCCTCAGACTGGTGCCAATTCTCCTGCCTCATTTTCCAGCTGCTGATACTGCAGCTGTGCCAGCACACCTGGCTTCATCCTCCCATTATGACTGTACTTTATAATAATCTCATTTGTTCGTGTTCATGTCTGTGAAGCAGTCGTTGTTACAAATCCAACAGGAACAGCATTTTCTGACGGATGTTGATCGTTTGTTTCTGGGCAGATACTTACGAGAAGACTACGCTTTCGTCTGGAACGTGCACCTGGCGAGACTGCCCTGATAGACCGGACTGGCAGGATGCTGAAGATGGAGCCCTTAGCCACGGTTGAGTCTCTGGAGCAGTACCTGCTGAAAATGGTGAGCTTCTGTCTGGGAGGGGCCGTCGAGGAAATGCGTGTCCAGAGTTAGGGTAATGTAATTGCACCCAGTAACTCTGGTTTTAGAAAACAGTCTCACCAATACCTTGAATATAAAGATGTTTATTAAAGTTCATCTGAGGAGGCAGATGCAGGCCTGGTCTAAAGAGTGAGTTCCAGGACAAAAAAAAAGTAATATAATTACAGATGTGAGTCACTGCACCTAATTTTTTATTTTTAATAGAGAAGTAATTATGACCGCTACTTCTTAATTTGAATATCATACAACTTCAAAGGTATTTGAAGAGCAGTGAGAATAGAAGGTGTTTTGTATACCATAATGCTGTCATAGTACATGACAGTACTCTGCCTGCTGTGTGGCACAGGGACGGTGCTCGTCCAGCACATGGAAGGAGCCCTGGGTGCCGTCCTCCAGCAGTGCGAACTCTGTCACCTGTCCTGCAGCTCTGGGACTGGAACACTTGGCTTTTTGTACGGCCTTCAGGTGTTTATTTTAACTTTTGGCTAGGTGACTATTTTAAAAATACTATGTTATAACACAGTTGACTTTGAAAAGGTTGGAAAGGGTGGCTTACTGTTCTTTTCAATAGTTTTCAAGGTGACAGTAGTCTTCTGTGTCTGCTCTGATTTAGGTAGCAAAGCAGTGGTATGATTTTGACCGATCCTCGTTCGTTTTTGTTCGAAAATTAAGAGAAGGCCAGAATTTTATATTTCGGCACCAGCATGATTTTGATGAAAATGGAATCATTTACTGGATTGGGACAAATGCAAAGTAAGTTATTTCATTTAAGCTAAAGTGACAGTTTTTAGCTGGGAAAGAATTTTAGGTAGTAGAGTAAAATTATTAGATACTCACTGAGCATTCTTCTACTTAAGGAATTTATCTTATATGTTAAATCTAAGATTATATCCCAGGTTGGCCTTGAGGTGGCTGTGTAGCCAAGGGCAACCTTGACTTCCTGATCCTCCTAAGGAGTGTACCACCATTCTCAGTTTATAAGACCTCATATGAACTAATGCAGATTGCCTTAAAGTTGATGTCTTCTTTTTTTAATTTTTATTTTTATGTAGAACTGCATATGAATGGGTAAATCCTGCAGCTTATGGACTTGTAGTAGTAACATCATCAGAAGGAAGAAACCTGCCATATGGTCGCTTGGAAGACATACTGAGTCGTGATAATTCAGCTTTAAATTGTCATAGCAACGATGATAAGAATGCCTGGTTTGCCATAGATCTGGGTGTCTGGGTAATACCATCAGCATATACCCTTCGTCATGCTCGTGGCTATGGAAGATCTGCACTGAGAAATTGGGTTTTCCAGGTATCCAAAGATGGACAGAACTGGACTTCTTTGTATACCCATGTTGATGACTGCAGTCTCAATGAACCAGGGTTAGTTGAGGAGTCTTTGCAAATTGGGAGACTCAATAAAGAGCCTTGTTTATTTTAGAATTGTATTTTGGAGAGCTCTAGTGTTTGAAATATTGGAACAAAATTTTCTTTTTAAAAACAAATCACTTGGTACATAGTTTAGACATTGACAGTTTGAAATACTGGTTATATTGAAAATGTCAAAAAGATCAGAGTAGGGGGCAGCGCGGTGGTTCTTGGGTGAAGGCATTTGTTGCCCAGCCTAATCACCTGAGTCTAAGCCACAGAACCACATGGTGGACATAGAGAGCCAACTCCCCAAAATTGTTCTCTAACCTCTACAGATGAGTGTCCTTGCACACACGCTCCCATGTACATGCATGCGCACACACACACAGAGATACACACAAAATAAATAGGGGCTGGAGAGATGGCTCAGCAGTTAAGAGCACTGGTTGCTCTTGAGAGAACCTAGGTTTTGGTTCTCAGAACCCACATGGCAGCTGGCAGCTGTCTGTAACTCTAGTTCTAGGGAACCCGACACCCTCACACCAATGCACATAAAATAAAGTTAAATTAAAAAAAAAATTCTCTAAAAGAAAAAAAATTAATACTATTAAAATGGCAAGAATTTACAAAAAAAAATTTTAAAGTATTTCTTTTCCTTTTAAATACTATCCTTTTGCATTTTGCAAATCAAATCATTTGACATTATAGATTAAATTAAGTAAGTGTTTTTAAAATTTCATATTTATTAGCCATTTTTGTAATCAGTTTTGTTTTCTTTTGTTTTCTGAGACAGGCTCTCTCTGTGTAGCCCTGGATGGCTTGGAACTTACTCTGTAAATCAGGCTGGCTTTGAACTTACAATGATCCACCTGCCTCTGTGTCCTGGGTGCTGGGATCAAAGGCGTGTGCCACCATGCCTGGCTTTTTTGTTTTTTTTGTAATCAAATTTTAAGTGATGATTAAGGGTATATTCTTTTTTCTAAAGTTTGTTATTGTGTAAGAAAACCTTCTCATTTCCAGTATATTTTTCATGTGATTTGTTTCTTTTTAAAATCATGTATTAAGACTCTTTTCTGTCTAATGCATTTACAGATCAACTGCAACTTGGCCACTTGACCCAGCAAAGGATGAAAAGCAGGGGTGGCGGCATGTGAGGATTAAACAGATGGGGAAGAACGCTAGTGGACAGACACACTACCTCTCACTCTCTGGGTTTGAGCTCTACGGCACTGTCAATGGAGTGTGTGAAGACCAGCTAGGTAAGGAGCGGACATGAGGCTTTTCGGAGTTCGCACAGCTGTTTATTAAAAGTGACTTGGTTTCTGTCTCCCTGATTCTGCTGTCCTAGGAAAAGCAGCTAAAGAAGCAGAAGCAAATCTGCGAAGGCAGAGGCGCCTGGTGCGCTCCCAGGTCCTGAAGTACATGGTTCCCGGGGCACGCGTTATCAGAGGCCTTGATTGGAAGTGGCGAGATCAGGACGGCAGCCCGCAGGGAGAAGGCACGGTCACCGGAGAGCTGCACAATGGTGAGTGGGTGGTTAGCACTCCTGGTGTTGAAGCCAGGTGTAAATGGTAAACGTTTTCTTTGTCTTTGGACAACTTGTAAATTGTATGACTACCTCAGACCTTTGTAGAAGAATTGATAAAAATAATGATTTCACATTAAAATGAAAAAAATAAATAAACAAAGCTGGCCATAGTGGCACACGTCTTTAATCTCAGTCCTCGGGAGGCAGAGGCCGTGGATCCCTCTGAGTTTGAGGCCAGTCTAATAGTTCCAGGCCAAAGACCTTCATGGTTGAGACTCTTTCTAAAAAGTAATAACTCATTTATGTAGAAATAAATAAATAAAAATAAAGTCTTGGATTTTGACTAGAATCTGTTTGCTAATAGTGTAGAGTGAGTTTCAAGCTAGTATAAATGAAATATCTTCAAGATACATTTCTTCTCTTATTCCTTAGTGTATTGTTCTCAAGGTACCACTCCTGATTTTAATTTTTGTGTATTTTTCCTTGGTAGTTTCAGGATTTAGGCAGTACCTTTTTCATACTGTATTAAAGCCATGTAGAAGAAAAAATTCTTAGTGTTCAGTAGGTCAGAGAACCAGGAGTAGTTTCTTGATCTCTTAATAGATTAGTACAGTGGTGCTTGGTCGGCCAGCCTCTGGAGGGAGTCTTAACTCCTCCTTTAGTGGGCTGTGTAAACCAAGGAAGTTCATTTTAACCTTTCTGCCAGAGATACAAAAGTCTTCCCCAATAATAAACTACTGTTAACTCCCTAAGCGGCTATCCTGCAGATTTTTTCTTTACATTTAAAAGGCTTACTTAGTAACAGATGATTTGCTTAAACTAGGTTCTCATCAATTGTACTGAGCATTAAAAAATGTAAAATGATTATATTCTTGTTTCCAAATATTTAAAGAGCTATAATAAAAATTATGGAGTTGGGAATTGAGCTCAGTTGGTAGAGTGCTTGCCTAGTGTCCATGTAGCCCTGGGTTTGATCCCTGGCCCCACATATCCAGGCCTGGTGGTGTTCCTAGATTAGAGACTCTCTTTAAAAATAAAAATTAAAGGAAGATAGGTCTTAGGAGAATAGTTAACATTTGATTTTATAATGTATTTACTTTAATGTGATTTGAAGCATTTAATTTAAATAACTATTAAATTAGTCAATTTTATTGTTTTAAAGGTTCCATTCCTTTAAAATTAACACAATTCTTAACACATTTCTATAGCATTGAACCCTAATTGCAAACAACTAAAAACATACACAGGTTTGCAGTGAGATAAAATGTAGAATACCAGCAATAGTTGAGATAACAAGAGCATATTTAAAACATTATCATTTCTTAGGTGTCTTATTCTTGTTAATGAGTTCATATTCTCTCTTATAAATTGAAATGTGTGGCTTACTAAGAGGATGGTAGCTAGTGTAATGAGGTGCAGTTCATTTTTATCTGAATGGAGTCAGCTAAAACAAACACCTAAGGAAATTAGAATCTTAATTTCAGAACTTAGAATTCAAGAAAGACACGTGTTTTCTGATCCTTCAAATGTTGCAATTCAGTTTTGGCTTCAAACACGGTCAGAGAGAGTTTGGTTCACCTGCCTTCTGGGTAAAACATATATTATTAGTATATACTAGTATATAATATTTTTATATTTATATATAAATATATATAATTTGGAAATTTTAGTATATATTGGTATCAGTGCAATACAAATCTCAGCTTTAATATTGGAGTAATATTTTGAATCTTTCCTTTTATGCTTTTGTCTGTAGCAGAAGAGTTAGTTTAATGTTGGTTCTTCAGAAGTTATTTCAGCATACAAATGCAAATTGGAATAATGTTTATAGACTTGGGGTGGTCAGTTTTCCTTTCAAATAATTCATGAACAGATAATCTTCAGGAGGCTCAGTGCTCCTCTGAGCCTCATCATAACCTGAATTTAGTGTATGGCAGTTGTGTGGCGTGTGTTGGCGCTCAGGTACATGAGTTTAGTGTATGGCGGTTGTGTGGCGTGTGTCTACATTAGTTTAGTGTATGGCGGTTGTGTGGCGTGTGTTGGTGCTCAGGTATGCTGGACCTTACGTCAGCTCTTCCAGCGCAGTGCACTTGCACGTTTTAATGTGTGTTTCTCCCAGGTAGTTAGCTCCTAGTAAAGGAAGACTGCAGTTCACTATCAGCCTCCTTCCTAAGCAAATTTTTTTTGGGGGAGGTTTTGGAATTTTATTATCCTTTTCAAAGAAACTAACATTTTTCAAATAGAAGTAAATATAGATTGGAAATATTTGTTACTAGCTTTAGTTTATTAATTCTAAAAGAGTTCATCTTGGGGGTTGGGGATTTAGCTCAGTGGTAGAGCGATTGCCTAGCAAGCGCAAGGTCCTGGGTTTGGTCCTCAGCTCCAGGAAAAACAAAAAAACAACAACAACAAAAAAGAGTTCATCTTGCTTTTAAATTGTTTCTAAGATGTTTTTGTGCTTATTCAAATCCAGTAAATTTACCCATAAGAAAATGAAGTACCCACTAAACTTTGAGAACATCTGAAATGCCAGCTTAGTATTTCAGATGAGCGAGTAACCTAACATTTCTATAAGTGATCCAGGAATGTCTTACCTGTCATTTTTAGGGTTTATTCAATCTTAGAAATAATGGTGATTTAGTGTTTCTTCCCTGAAAGAACATTTGATCACTTAGTCATATTTAACCGTTCAAAAATTTTTGCTTGTTGAAATCAGTATTTTTCTTTCACATCTAAAGAAATTGTTCCTGTGGTTGGGGATGTAGCTCAGTGGTAGATGCCTGCATGTGCCAGGCCTTGGATTCCACCCTCAGCACCATTAAAAAAGATTCCCTACTTCCATTTTGAACAGAACAGATGCAAATATCACTTTTACAGGGTTTTAAAATATTACCAGTTGGCCAGGCGGTGGTGGTGCCCATCTTCAAGGCCAGCCTGATCTGTAGAGTGAGTTCCAGGACAGCCGGGGCCTGCACAGAGAAACCCTGTCTCAAAAAAACAAAAAACAAAACAAAATGAAAGACTATCACTAGTCTTGGACTGTCCGGAGATAATTGTAATACGAGGAAGAATTTTAGAGGTATCCCAGAAACCTTGTGTATAGTGCATACTTTTTCCTAAATATTATTTTGTAATGACTACTAAATAGTATAGCTCTTAGATAGACTCATAATAGTATCCAGTCATATTTTACTTAATTTGAGGACAAAAACTTAACTTCTAGTCGGCAGACCTAAGTGGTTAGTAATGAAGAAGTACAGCACTGATGAATCGCCGATCCCATATTGTGGAGCTTCTGTCTGACACGCTCCTCTCTGCTTTCTGCTGGGTCTCACAAACTCCTGTCCCTTTCCAGGCTGGATTGATGTCACCTGGGATGCTGGTGGCTCAAACTCTTACCGTATGGGCGCAGAAGGAAAATTTGACCTCAAGCTTGCACCAGGGTACGACCCTGATACAGTGGCATCACCCAAACCTGTTTCATCCACTGTTTCAGGCACAACGCAATCATGGAGCAGCTTGGTGAAAAACAACTGTCCAGACAAGACGTCTGCTGCTGCAGGCTCCTCAAGTAGAAAAGGAAGCAGCAGTTCTGTGTGTAGCGTGGCCAGTAGCAGCGACATCAGCTTGGGTTCGACCAAAACGGAACGGAGATCAGAGATTGTAATGGAACACAGTATAGTTTCAGGAGCTGATGTCCATGAACCCATTGTTGTTCTTTCATCTGCTGAAAACGTCCCTCAAACAGAAGTAGGGTCATCTTCCAGTGCAAGCACCAGCACCCTAACAGCGGAAACGGGAAGTGAAAATGCTGACAGGAAGTTAGGCCCTGATAGTTCTGTCCGCGCTCCTGGGGAGTCTAGCGCCATATCCATGGGCATAGTCAGCGTTAGCTCTCCTGATGTTAGCTCAGTGTCTGATTTAACTAACAAGGAAGCGGCTTCCCAGCGCCCCCTTAGCTCTTCAGCAAGTAACAGACTGTCGGTGAGTTCCTTGTTGGCCGCCGGGGCCCCTATGAGCTCCAGTGCAAGCGTGCCTAACCTGTCCTCAAGAGAAACCTCCAGCTTGGAGAGCTTTGTGAGGAGAGTGGCGAACATCGCGCGGACTAACGCCACCAACAACATGAACCTCAGCCGGAGCAGCAGCGACAACAACACTAACACTTTGGGCAGGACTGTGATGAGCACGGCAAGTAAGTGAGCGCCTCCTCGCGTGTGTGTGTGTGTGTGTGTGGGGGGGGGGGGGTGAGGGGGACACGACACGGGACCTAGTGCTCCCTTCCGCTCGGAGGGGCCCCGTAGGGCCAGTGTGCTCCGGCTGCAGCCCTTAGCTGATGGAGCCGTGTAGACAGACCGCAGCAGAGGCAGCCCCTTGGGACTCTGAAGAATCTAAGTTTTAAGAATTCAGATCAACGTGTATTTATAATAAATGGTTAAACAAAATGACACGACAGAGTAGATGACTATTTAATGTTAAATAGTAACGCTGTAACCAGTATAGCTTTCACTTAGCTCCTGTTCATTTTAGCTTCTGAAGGCCGTTTAATTCTGATTACAGTTATTAATGGGTCATAGAAATTACAGTAAAAATTATTTCTATTGCTTGTTTCCCTTTTTGTAAAAGCCATGCTTTAAATATTCTGAACATAATAGTATTTTTAAAAACAGTAGTTTTTTAGTTGGTTTTCAGTTGGGTCCCCAAAGTTACTGCTTTTCAGTGTTTTCATTATTAGTGTTTTTCTTGGTCTTTAATAAACTATTTCTTGTTTTTTTCTAAGGTTCGTATGTTAACTGATTTGCTTCATTTTTATTTTTAGCTTCTCCTCTTATGGGTGCTCAGAGTTTCCCTAATTTAACCACACCTGGCACTACATCCACAGTGACAATGTCCACATCCAGCGTCACCAGCAGCAGCAATGTGGCCACGGCGACAACCGTTCTGTCAGTGGGTCAGTCCTTAAGTAACACTTTAACCACTAGCCTCACATCAACCTCTAGTGAGAGTGACACAGGTCAGGAAGCTGAATATTCTCTATATGGTAAGTCACAGCATGAAGTTCGTATACATTGACATGGGATACTTATTTATAGATATTTCACACTTGTGTTTTATTCTTGGGGATGTGGAGTTTGAGGTAAGGTCTCACTTTGTAGCTTTAGCTGGTCTAGAACTTGCTATATAACTGGACTGGCCTTGAACTCAAGGAATCCACCTGCCTCTGCCTTCTGAGTGCTGGGATTAAAGGTGTGCATCACCATGCCTATCCTCAGATATTTTTAACCTTTTATATAAGTATGTCTTCATAGAAAATGGGAAAACTGTGATGTGGAGGAGTATTAAAAATTATCTGATTATAGGGGCTGGATAGATGGCTCAGGGGTTAAGAGCACTTGTTGGTCTTGCAGAGGACCTGGGTTCTATTCCCAACACCCTCATAGTGGCTCACAACCATCCATAACTCCAGTTCCAAGGGACCCAACATCTCTTCTGACATCCAAGGATACTGCGTGCATGTGGATCACAGACATACATGCAGGCAAAAAAATCATGCGCATAAAATGAATTTTTAAAATTGTACTCAATCGTTTGGCAAGCTTCAGTGAAACATTTCACTATTAGGATAAGAATTTGTACTGTATCAAACCGATAATAGAAAAAATAAAATAAAAAAAAGTAAAAGCCTCCAAAAAATTTATAAACTATCTGATAAAAAAAAAACTGATTATATATAAACAAAGTACACATCTAAGAACTTTCATGTATCATCTTCTTTTGCCTCTTGTCAATAATACATTGTTTAATAACCATTATAACAAAATATTTGATACCTGTCAGTTAGGCAAGAAGTGTGACAGAAGAGTGATTTCATAAAGTGACACTTCTTATATACAATTATAAGTGTGACAGAAGAGTGATTTTCATAAAGTGACACTTCTTATATACAATTATAAGTGTGACAGAAGAGTGATTTTCATAAAGTGA
>CABHPQ010132211.1:0-30484 GCA_902168405.1 Peromyscus aztecus | reverse complement strand
TTTGGAAATAATCGCATGGCTGAATCTTGTTGGTTTGAGACAAGGTTTGGCTATGTATTCCTGGTTAGCTTGGAACTTGCTAGGTAGAGCAGGTTAGAGCCTGCTAACCTTTAATTTTGGGGAATCCTGCCTCTGTCTCCTGAGTACTGGACTTCTAGGTTATTTGCCACGATACTTGGCTAACATTGGACTTTTTTCAAATTCATTATAGTTTTCTTAGAAAGGTCTCAGATTTCATCTTCATGGCTTCTGTACAGTAGGCAGAGACAAAATCTACTTAATTCTCTTAATGTTTTTAAAAAGGGACTGGAGAGATGGCTCAGCAGTTAATACTTGTTGCTATTGCAGAGGACCTGGGTTCAGTTCTCAGCATCCACAGGGCAGCTCACAGCCATCTGGAATTGCAGTGAAATGGATGCCTTCTGCTGGCTCTGCTGCCCTTTGTGGCACTAGACCTGCTTATGGCTTATTAAAAATTTAAAAGAAAATGTAAAGTCCCTACTTTCCAAACCTCATACACATGCACGCACGCACGCACGCACTCACTCATACACCCATCCCCCCACCCACCCCACCCCCCCATATATATATATATGTATATATTTATACACACACATATATATAAATATACACACACACATACACAAAAAGGAATTACATCTTTTGAGTTAGTTCTTTTACTCAGTACATTTGAAAATATATCCCGTTACTGGATGTGTTTTTACAACATTTGGGATTACTGCCAAAAATTCCTCTATGGGATCCTCATAAGTTATATACTTTTATAGTTAATTCACAACTTTTTTCTTCCCATAAACAATTTAGGATTGTATTACTGTGAATTTTTTCAGGATAATTCCTTAAAAAGTAATTACTTCCAGAAAAGTTGTTTTCCTGTTGAGATGAAGTGAAATGCTTTTACCACACACCCTTGATCATTCTGTCTGTTTTCCCTTAGCAGTCCCAGGACTCACAGGCTAGCAAGCGCTCTGTCCTTGAGCTCCATCTTCAGCCCTCGGTTCTTTTAAAGAAAAATAATTTTTGATAATTTCAAAGATAAGAGCTTATATAATGATACATTTTAAATACTTTATGTATATGTCTTTTAATGGGTTTTCTTTTCTCCCTATAATGTGGTCTCTTCTAAGCCAAAAATTTAATGTTTTTATTGTTTTATAACAGTCATATTTCTCATTTTTTGTGTTTTATCCATTAAATGTGCAAAATTTGGTGATTATTACTTCAAAGTCTTATACATTCATTGAGTTAGTTATTTTCATGGTGCTCTGTCCCTTCCTACTCATTTGTTAATACAGTAATTTTAAGCCTTAAGATTCATTTTTATTTGTGTGTATGCACATGTGAGTATGGGTGTTCATGGAGTCTAGAACAGGATGTCAGATCCCCTGAAGCTAGGGTACAGGTGGTTGCCCCCTGCCCAGCATGGTGCTGGGGACTGAACTCACGGCCTTTGCAGTTGCTCTTGCCTGTTGAGTCCCCTCTCCAGCTCCTCACACCTTAGCTCTTGATCATGGTAGTCTTAAGATTGAGAAGCTGTGAGTCCAATCCCAGCACTCGGGAGGCAGAGGCAGGTAGTTCTCTTTGAGTTTGAGGACAGCCAGGGCTACACAGAGAAAATCCCGTCTCAACCTCCAACCCCCACCCGCAAAAAAGGGCCGCTGTGGGTATGCCGGTGTGAGAGGATGTAAAATGTTCGGACTGTTGGCTGTCTTTAGAAGTATTAGATGATGAAGTTACTCTCTCTACTCCTAACACTAATGGACTTCTTAGGATTACATGAGGGATGTGAGTAACATTGGTCTTACAATGCTTTAATTAGACATAAAAATTACTACAGTGTAACCTTTCTACTTTGAGAGACATAGTTTGAATATGTGGCATATTCAAAAGTTTGAAATTTGGAGCTTTTCTGGTTTCTTTCTTCATTTAGGATAAAATTTCACTGTGTAGTTCAAGCTAGACTTGTATATTTGACTTTCCTGCCCCAGAGTCTAGGAGCTCAGGTTATAGATGTGTAGCACCTTGCCGGGCACTCAGAGCCTTTATTGTTCTTACATACAAATAACAGAAGGAATGTGCGGAAATGACTTAAGCAAATTGTTAAAATGTCAGAAAATTTCAGTATATGAAGTTAAGAGTATGTGCCTTAAAACCCAAACCAAAAGTGTAATGGGTTTATTTTTTATAGAGCCGTATTATGTTCATGAGAGCTGTTGTAAATTGCAAGAAAGCCTTTCACACATGCTAAGGGTAATATATTTCATTAAACGTAAGATGGCATTCATTGCAAGACACACCATGTTTTTAAATGTCACTGATGCTAAAACTGTTGCCAGTCATGCTGGGACTTGCCAGTAATAACAGGACACATACTGACTTCACAATATTAAGTGTTAAAAAATGTTTACCTTGTTAATTAATTAAGTAGAATATCATGACTCTTCTAAATTTTGATTAAAAGACTTTTGGCTCAAAGGTCTGCAGATGCAGGTTACTAAATACTTGTAGATAATCTGATGTTCTTTGGGAATATGTATTTTCACCTTTGTTTAGTTCTAGTATTAAGAGTTTTTATTCACTTTATACAGCTAGAAAAAACTTTTCTTGTTTAATCTCATTATTCTGCTGTTTGTTTTTAGTTCTCATAATGAACAGCTTGTTAGTGTCTTTATGTTGGATGATGTAAATTTGATACATACTTTTAAAAAGTATTATTTATTTTTTGTATGTGCATATGATACATGTATGTAGAGGTCAGAGGACAACTTCAGGAGTCAGTTTTTTCCCTCTTCTATGGATTCTGAGGATTGAACTCAGGTTGTCAGGCTTGTGTGACAAGGACTTTTGACACACTGAACCTTCTTGCTGGTCCTTGTTTTTTTTTTTTTTGAAAGACAATCTTATTGTGTAGTTCAGGCTGGCTTTGAACTCATGATTCTGCTTCCGCCTGCTGAGTGCCTGCATTACAGCTATAAACCATCACTCTAACATGATCCAGTCTCCACTGGAGGATATATCCTAAACAAGAAGAATGTAAAGGAGATTCAAGATTACTGAACTTGCTCATGCATTAAATCATCTAGACAACGTGAAAGATACTATGTACTTTTTCATTACAAATAGATGTTATTCTTAAGTAGACATTGTCATTAAATAACATGCTGGGTCTAAGCTTAATTCTTTTTGATTGACTTAAATTCTGTTTGTCTTCATAAGGCCTTTTATAAAAGCTCATATTTATAGATATTAGTTTATTTATTTATTAAATCCTCTGTCTTCTGTAGGTATCTTAAAGACTTAGACATTCTAGGTTTGTTTACAATGATATATATATGTGATATAACAGTTCTTTGCACATAGTATATGCTCAATAGCCATTCATGGGTGGAATAAATGACTCCAGTGGGCTCTTTTCACCATATTATATTTCCTGTAGTATTCAGAAAATGAAGGTGGGGTTGTTTATATTTTTGTTTTGTCTTAAACAACATCCACATGGTTGCCATTTCATAGATTTTATGGACTGGCGTACACATTGCGTTCATCCATTCTCTCTGCCATGCTTGTGATTAGTCTCAGTTGTTAATTATTATCTTATATGTGTTGTTATGATATACAGGCAGCATCATTAACTGGCATTTACGCTTGAGCCTTGTGAACTTGATCTCTGGTTTGCACAGCCAGCTGCGAAGACGCCCTGCTGTGCTGTGTGCTAATTGCACTGACAATAAGGCTGTTGACTTTTTCCTCCTAGATTTCCTTGATAGCTGTCGTGCCAGTACTCTGTTAGCTGAGCTAGATGATGATGAGGATTTGCCTGAGCCCGATGAGGAAGATGATGAGAATGAAGATGACAATCAGGAGGACCAAGAATACGAGGAGGTTATGGTAGAGAGAATCTCCCACTCCCTTCACTGGTGCAGGGTGTTCAGAGGCAGGCGTGATGGTACTCCCTTGATATCCCAGCACTTAGGAAATAGACAGGAAGATGAGACATTCAAAGTCATCCTCAGCACTTGGGGAATTGAGGCTAGTCTTGGCTGAATAAAAAAATGGACTCAAAAATAAAATAGATGAGATAAAATATTATTAAGCGACAAAAAAGTTTTAGTTAGTGGAATGAAGAACTTTTAAAAAGTGCTTTTTAGTATGTATCACTCAGATGGCCTATGCCCGGAGCCCACAAGACTGCTCAGTGGGTAAAGATGCTTGCCACTGAGCCTGATGACTTGAGTTCAGTAATCCCTGGGACACAGATAGTGAGAGGAGAGACTGGATTCCTACAAGTTGTCCTCTGATCTCCACGTCCATGTGCACTCACACATACATACACAAAATATATAGTGAGTGTAAAAAAGGAATAGATGACATGCTGTAGTCCCTTCACTCGGGCTGAAGCAGGAAGATTGAGGGCAGCCTGAGATTCATAGGAAGTTCTGGGCCAGACTGGGCTATATGATAAAACTTTGTCTCAAAGTAAAGTTGCTACTCCAAGGACTGGAGGTGTAACTCAGTGGTGGAGTACTTACTTTGCAGACACAAGGCTCTGGGTTCAGTCTCTAGTGTTGTGAAAAAAGAAAAACACCTAAGTGTGTTCCTTATGAAGAAGGCTAGTATAAAATGCATGACAAAATAAAACACCCAAACACCTCATCGGCCAATGAAGAGAATAATTTTTTTAATTATTTTATTTTATGTACCTTGGTATGTATAGGATTTGAAGAGAAGGAAGGCAATAAGAGTTACAGTAACAGCGGGAAGGATTGCTCAGATAGTTTCTGCTTCTTCATCTATTGTGCTTGTGTGAGTTAGTGTTAGTGGTCAGTATTAGTGTGATGATGTAGTGCACCAAAGAGCTAATTAAGAATATGATTATGGGAGTATGGTCATGGAAGTTTATTAATTCTTCTATAATAGGTGATGTAGCGTCTTGTAAGCCTAATTGGAATGGATAAGCCATATAAGATATATAGATGTTAATCTATAATTTAACTTTAACAAAGATATAGATATGTAATGAATTGACCAATATCTCATTGAGAAAGACATAACAGAATTTCTGGGAATGGCTTGAAACCAGTTTTAGGGGGTTCGAAGCCTTCCTTTCTTAATTACTTTCATATAAGTTTCTTTGAATGTGTGATAAGGCGGAGGGCAACCGTGGAGTCATTCTATGTATGTCTGTGTGAAGGTGGCGGAGTCCCTGGAACAGGAGTTACAGACAGTTATGAGCTGCCATGCGGGTGCTGGGAATTGAACCTGGGTCCTCTCGAAGAGCAGCCAGTACTCTTAACCATTGAGCCATCTCTCCAGCCCTAAAGAGAATGACTTTTAAGTAACACTTTTCTTGGGCTAGATTGAAGGAAGAGTGTTGATCAAATCATTAAACCTATGTGTTTGGTGTTTTTAATTTCAGATTCTGAGACGTCCATCCCTGCAACGTCGAGCTGGCTCCCGCTCTGATGTAACACACCACGCTGTCACCTCACAGCTACCACAGGTTCCTTCTGGAGCAGGGAGCCGACCTATAGGGGAACAGGTAATAAATACCAAATCCCTATCATATGCCAAAAGGAGAAGGTGGGAGCTGTCAGCAGAAACCACCTTCCCCTGGTGCTTAGGTTCCCTATTTCACAGAGAATCGCTGATTGCAACTCTGGTGTGATGCAACTGTGAGGGTCTTACTCGAAACTGCTTATCTTGGCCTTTGAGTAAAAATGAGCATATATTAAAACAAATAAGGTTCACAGTAGTCGCAGTTATACTGGTAGAAGTTGTAGTAGTCTTTTTTTTTTTCCTCTTATTAAGACGTCTCAGCCAGGCGGTGGTGGCGCACGCCTTTAATCCTAGCACTCAGGAGGCAGAGGCAAGGGGATCTCTGTGAGTTAGTTCCAGGACAGCCATGGCTACACAAAGAAACCCTGTCTCAAACAACAACAAAAAAAGAAAGAAAGAAGGAAAGGAAGAAAGAAAGAAAGGAAGGAAGGAAGGAAGGAAGGAAGGAAGGAAGAAAGAAAGAAAGAAAAGAAAAGGAAAAGAAGCCTCTATTCCCTAGCCTTACATTTTTACTCTTTAAAGAATCAGCCGCCCTACCCCGTGTGCTCCTGCATGCATATAGATCAGAAGTTGGTTTTCTCTTTGCACTTTGTGGGTCCCAAGATTTGAATTTGGGCCATCAGGTACTCTTGTTGGGTTACCTCATTGGCCCTGTAGTGGTAACCCCCTTAGCAAACACTGATCACTTAGTGGTAGGCATAGTTCTTATTGCACTACATGAATCACGGACTTCTTTGCACCAGCCCTTTAAGTGTTGTTATTCAGTTTTCAGAAGAAGTGACGCTGGAAGTCACGTTATAGTCATATATAATATGTATACATAGAGCTAACACCATAGCTGTATATCAATTTATCTATTGAAAAATTATTTCAGTCAACTGTTCAGACTTTGAGGTGTGTCTCTGCATGTGTGCCATTAGATTTCATAGTAAAGACTTTCATCTGTTTGTCTTACAGAAATTCAAAACACCTCCCAGTGAGTTACCCATTTTGTGCAAATAATCTAGTATGAAATGAAGTTTATATTAAGAAAAACAATAGACTCATAGGAAATTGGAAAAGTACTACAAAAGGTTGCCTGTGCCTTTTGCCCAGGTTTTTCCCAATGGTTAGTCCTATGCCACCAAATTGTAGTATCAAAGATAGGAAATAGAGATTGAATATAGTTCTTTGTCATATTACCACAGGTATAGCTTTGTGTTACCACCAGTACAATGTACATTTGATAATGTGTATCTTTACTCGTTTATATTGGCTTATTTTATGCTTTAGCAATCAGTTCAAGTAAAGGAAGTACAGTCTCCATAGAGAACTAAGGACCAGCGAGATAGGTCAGTGGATGACGGCTCTTGCCACCAACCCTGACAAACCCAAGTTTGATCTCTGGGACTCACATGTTGGGAGGAGAGAACCAGCTCCCTCAAGTTGTCCTCTGACCTCCACACAGACATAAAGACACACATAAGTAACTAAATGTAGTTTAAAATTAAAGAATGACTTGACATGTAGCTACCTTATTTGGTAGACGGCAAGTCAGTTGCGGGATAGGATCTGTTCCCGAGACTGTGTGACTGTATGAGGAATTTTCCTGCCACAGGAAGAAGAGGAGTATGAAACCAAAGGAGGACGCCGGCGGACCTGGGACGATGACTACGTGCTCAAGCGCCAGTTCTCCGCCTTGGTACCTGCTTTTGATCCTAGACCCGGTCGTACCAACGTCCAACAGACGACGGATCTAGAGATCCCTCCCCCAGGTACAGTGGGTTTGAGTGTTGTGATCTAATCTGAATTGATGACCGATGAAATGGGTATGGGAAGTTTGAGAAGGGAAGTGCTGCTTATATTCACAGGTTATTAATACATTTTTCTTTAAACCCTGAGTTTAGATGTCTGGGACCAGTGATAGATAGAATTCAGTGAATAAAGGTGCTAAGCCTGACAAACTGGTTTCAAACCCTGGAATCCACATGGTAGAAGAAGAGAGATCATAAATTGTCCCATGATCTAGATCCACATGTGCTCTGTGGCACCTCCCCCCAATAAATAAGTAAATATCAAAAAAACCAAAAAAACAGAACTGAAGTTTAAAAAAGCTGTTTCCGGCTGGGGAGAGGGCTCGGGTGGTAAGTGCTCGCTTTGCAAATGTGAGGACTGCGTTTAGGTCCTCAGCACCCTGCAGGGAGTGGGAGGTGGGTCGGCTCCAAAGCAGCGCTGTTCTTGCGAGGATCCCGGTTCGATTCCCAGCATCCACACCAGGCAGCTCACAACCGCCTATAACTCTAGTTCCAGGGGATCTGACATCCTCTTCTGGCATCTGCAGACACACGAACACACGCATCCACATCTAAAAATACATATGGGGGAGGAAGCTGGGTATGGCAGCTGGTGTCTGCGATCCTGTTACTGGTGGGCGGAGATGGGGCTTTCTGGGACGCGCTGGCGGCCAAACGTAAGTGAAACACAAAGTGAAGACAGCTAAGGAAGACACGGTGCAGACTTCTGGCCTCCACACGCATGTGTGTGCACAGCACATAGGAGACATAGTATAAACCCCAACAATCAAAAACGAATGTTTCAGAGGAGCAGTCCAACTTCTTTGTGTCTTAGGCAGAGTTGGGATTTTATTGGAGGTATTAAGATGGGTATGTTGGCACATACCTCGCAGTACCAGCACATGGGGGGCTGATGGCATGAGGGTCAGAAGTTCAAGGCCAGCTTCAGCTTACTTTGAATTTTAGACCAGCCTGGGCTGAATGAAACTGTGTCTCAGAACAAGAACAACAACAAAACCTTCCAAAGAAAAACAATAAAAAAAAGAAAAGAAAAAAGAATAGATACTTAAAGGTAGACTTTGAGCATAGGGGTTAAGAAGAAAGGTGTTTAGAAAGATACACTCCAGAGAATGTATGTGGGCTTCTTTTCTTTTTTCTTTTCTTTTTTTTTTTTTTTTGAGGTGTGGAGAGCCAATGAACAGAGAATAGAACTGCACTGGGGGAGCGGAGGGTGGAGGCTTGTGGGGCGTTTTCCCACCAACTGTATGTGGGCTTCTTAAAGAAGAGTTGATCCGTGTGTGTGTGTGTGTGTGTGTGTGTGTGTGTGTGTGTGTACACGTGCATGTTGGGGGATTGAACCCAGGACCTTGAATCATGCACTCTGCCATGAAGCTACATGTTCAACAAAGCATTGTTTGTATTTGTAAAGTCTTTTAAGCAAGGCATTATTTAAAGGTGGGGTTTTTAATTCTGCTTTCTACTGGATCAGAAGTGTTAAATATTAACTTTGAAAAGCCGTCTGCTTCTCCAATCAAGATTTCTGGAGTCAGGTGGCCTGGGTGATAACTTTATCTGCTAACTCTTATAGTGCTAGGTGTGGTGGCACATGCCTTGAATCCTGAAATTAAGGGACAGAAGCAGGTGGAGTTCAAGCCCAGCTAGGCTACATAGTGAGACTCTATCTCCACAGCAAAACAAAAACAAAAAACTGGGCATTTTATACGGTATGATAGGCACCTAATGTGCCCCCTCCTACCCACGATATCTAGAGCTTAATCTCTGGAACTTGTCACTATGTTGCCCTGACATGGCAGAGAGACTTTGCAAGTAAACTGAGTTAAGCACCTCCAGGTGGGCCCAATGTAATCCTTGTAAGAGGGGGCCAGAAGGATTGGAGCCAGAGGAGATGTGGTGCCAAGGAAGCAGAGGTCCGTGAGGAGAGGCTGTAAGCTAAGGAGTCTGGGCCTGCACAGCCTCCAGAAGGGAAAACCATGATGAGGGGCCGGGAGGTAAAGGATCTGGGTCTGCCCAGAGAGTAAGGAATCTCTAGTGCCCTGGAGCCTCCAGTAGGAACAAAGCCTACAATTTTGGTATAAGACTTCAAATCTCAAGAAGTGTGAGATAATAAATAAGAGCACCCATTTTGTAGTTATACTGGATCTCCACATCTCTTTCATGGAGAGAATGAGACTTCTTGTTTGGCAAGGTAGTTAAAAAACAAAAGATGAAATGAAGTTAAGACATTTTAGGTCGTTTATCAGGGTACCTGATTGTGCCTCAGTACACACTAGGTATTCTAATACACAATCCTTTTGTTTTGTTTTAATTTTTCATTTTTTGAGACAGTGTTTCTCTGTGTAGTTTTGGTGCCTGTCCTGGATCTCACTCTGTAGACCAGGCTGGCCTCGAACTCACAGAGATCTGCCTGGCTCTGCCTAACGAGTGCTGGGATTAAAGGTGTGCACCACTGCTTCCTGGCTTAAAAAAGTTTTTTAATCCCTTTTTTTTTTTTTTTTTTTTGGTTTGTGTAGCCCTGAGTGTCCTAGAACTAGCTCTGTAGACAAGGCTAGTTTCATAGACATCTTCCTGCCTCTGCCTCCCAAGTGCTGGGATTAAAGGTGTACACCACCACTGCCCGGTAATGCTTTATTTATTTATTTTTTATTTTTAAGTAAAACAGTCAGGGATTATGTTATCCCTGGTCTGAGAGGCTCAGGCAAGTGGATTGCCATGAGTTCAAAGACTGGCCTGGAACTTGCTGGACTATATAGCATGTTCCAGGCCACCCTGAACTCCATAATAGGACCTTTTCTCACAAACCAGAAATAATAAGTAAATCTTGAAGCCAGGAGAGTTTTAAGCAGACATAATTTAGTGAATGTATGGCCTTGTTTCCTAGTGCAGTGCTCTTTGTGAGATTGTTTTCCCATCTTTCATATCTTTAGGAACACCTCACTCGGAGCTCTTGGAAGAAGTTGAATGCACTCCATCTCCTCGATTGGCTCTCACACTGAAAGTGACTGGGCTTGGAACAACTCGGGAAGTTGAATTGCCACTTAGCAATTTCAGATCGACCATCTTTTATTATGTACAGAAACTGCTGCAGCTGTCTTGTAATGGCAATGTGAAGTCAGATAAACTGAGGCGTATTTGGGAGCCCACTTACACGTAAGAGATTGTAACTTGCTATGAAGCAGACATTGTTATTATCTAAGCCATGAAGTGTTGAATCTCTGTATTTTACATTACAGGAACAGAAAAAATTTGTTTCTGGTTTTGTTGCTTTGCAGGAACCAATAAGGCTCTTTCTGACTGCAGGTGTAGGATGGCTAAACTTTAGAACTAGAAGGATCTTTGGAGATAGTCTAATCTAGACTCAGGGTTGAAAACAGTGTTATTTGAATTTTTATCATTACATATGATAGAAGTACTAAATATACCTTACTTGTTCCTTTTGTGGATATGTGTTAGGCTTTCTCTCTATTCATTCCACAAACAATTGTCAATGACATGACTTATTTAATGTGCTTGCAATCAAATCTGTACCCGAGCTATACCCCCAAAGATTGAACGTTTTTGTTTCTTAATTTCAAAATCTATAAAATGAAGCAGAATTGTGAGGAATCAATGGATTAACACATGTGAAGTGTTTTCAGCTATTGTTTCTAGGACATAGTAAGTGCTTAGTATTACCTAGTAAGTAGTTAATTAGTATTTTATAACAAACAATAAATTGTTAACATGTAATTTCACTTTTGTTAATTTGGTTTATGATCTTTTAATAGTTCATAATCCTAGATGATATCTGATAGAAGTAACATAGATAGTTTTGAGATAGAAGGTACAATGATTTTATCACCTTCCCAGACACTCAAAATTGATTTCACTGTCTTAGAAAATAAGCATTTCTTACCGATGTTGGTATACGCCTTTAATCCCAGTGCTGGGGAGGCAGAGGCAGGCGGTTCTCTGAGTTCCAGGACAACCAGAGCTACACAGAGAAACCCTGTCTCAAAAAGAAAAAAAAAGAAAAGAAAAGAAAGAAGATGAGCATTTCTCATCATCATAGCCTTTCTATCTGCTCATAGAAAATGATTTTTAACCCCATTTTATTTATGTAACTGTAAAAGAAGTCAAAACACTTAGTATATAGAGTGTTCATATCTTTAAAAACTCGGTGGATTTGGGCTGTTGAGGTGGCACAATTGGCTAAAGACTGCTTAATGCCAAGCCCGGTGGCCTGAGCTCTAGTCCCAGAATCTACTTGGTAGAAAGAGAGAACTGACTCTCAGTTCTCTGGTTTCCACAGCATTCTATGGCATGTGTGTATTCACATGTACACACACGAGAAATTTAAAAAATTAAATTGGGAACTGTAGAATTGGTATATGTATTCTTTGTCATTGTGGGGTGTTTATTTGTTTTTTCTTTCTTTCTGTTTTTTGAGACAGGGTTTCTCTGTTTAGTCCCCACTGCCTGGCCCCTGGCCTTTGTTTTGTTTTTTAAAGATGGAGTCTCTCATGTAGCAAAGATTGGCCTCAAACTTGCTATGTAGCAAAGGATGACTTTGAACTTATGATTTACCTGCCCCTGCTCTCCTACTCTTAAGTACTGGACATGTATCACCACACCCGGTTGATGTATGCTTTCTTTGGAGTATGTTGTCTTAAAATTTCTATTTGAGCCAGACAAGGTGTCATATGGCTATAATCCCAGCATTTGGGAGGAAGAGTGCGGTCAGCAGAATCAATTTTGAGGCCAGCCTGGGATACACAGTCAGAGTTGTTGCAAAGAGTAAGGGTTGGAGATAGACCTCAGTGGTAGAGTATTTGCTGGCAACTCTTTGAGTTCAGTGTTTAATGACATGTGTATCTAATGAATGACCTCATTAAAATATATTTTTATAGATTAGAGCTTTATTGGAAATGAGTATAAATCACTTGATTTATGAATTAATTGAATAATGTCTTTATATTTAGAATCATGTATAGAGAAATGAAGGATTCTGATAAAGAAAAAGAAAATGGGAAAATGGTAAGTTATTTTTAGAAAATGGGTCTTAGTTACTTAGTGAAAAAAAGTAGAAGATTGTCTTAGCGTTCTATTGCTGTGAAGAGACACCCTGACCACAGTAACTCTTATCAAGGAAAGCGTTTGATTGGGAGCTGGCTTACAGTTCCAGAGGCTTAGTCCTTTATCCTCATCGGGAGGGAGCATGGCAGCAGGCAGGAGTGGTGCCGGAGAAGTAGCTGGGAGCTGCATCCTGTTCTGCAGGCAGCAGGGAGAGAGAGATTGGGCCTGGCTTGTCCAGTTACACACTTCTTCTCATAAGGTCGTACCTCCTAATCCTTGTATTCCTATCAAAGAGTTCTATTCCCTCACAACTAAGCATTCAAATCTGTGAGCCTGTGGCGACATTTGGTTCGTTAGCCCCCCATAGGTTTCTAGCCATATAATGCAAAACTGCATTCAGTCCAACTTCAGAAGTTCCCATAATCTGTCAAAGTCTCAGCAGTGTTTAAATTCCAAAGTTCAAAGTTTCTGAGACTCATGGCCATCTCTTAACTGTTACCCCTTGTGAATCAAAATGCAGATCATATACTTCTAATATACAATGGCACAGAATATACATTACCATTCTGATTCTAAATCCAGAACCATGTACCCTGAGTTGCCAGGTTCTGCTCCTTGATGGGGCTGGAACCTGGCCTGTTGGAACCTTGCCCGGTGACATTTGCATCAGCTTTCTGTTGTGGATTGTGTCCTTCACTGCCTAAGCTTTTCTTTAATTCCTTTCTACAAGTTGAAAAGTCGCTGGGTGGGATCTTGCCCTGAGATCACCATTCCCTGTATTCCATTTAGCATCAGGCTTTTCTTTAAATTTTGTATTTCCTTGAGCACTGGACTTAGCTCCATTACACTTCCTGGTGCTCCCTTTTCTCTTCAAACTGTACATTTTGTTCGCAGTGTCCAGCTTTTTCCTTTTCATTATAGATCTGCTAAGAGTGACCACTAATGACCACATGGCACACTCTGAATTAGGTTGTCATAAATAAATGCCAACGCCATGAATCCACAACTCTTCAGTTCTGCCTCAGGCAGATTTCTAGGACAAGGGCAAAAGGCAGCCACATTCTCAGCCAAAATATTGCAAGAGTAATTTCCAGGCCACTTACTAAGATTCTTACCCTCTGAAACTTCTTGAGCTGAGAAGGTGAGAGGAAAGAGACATAGAAAATGGGCCTGGTGTGGGCTTTGGAAACCTCAAAGCCCACCCCAGTGACACACTTCCTCCAGCAAGGCCACGCCTCCTGATCTTTCTGAAGCTTTAAGCCTTCAAATATATGAGCGTGTGGGGGCCATCTTATTCAAACCAACACAAAGAGGAGAAACTAAGATTGTATCACAGTTGAGCAGGAAGGAAACTAACTGAATTATTGGAGTTAGACTAGGTGCATGATCTTACAGCCCCGTCATGTAATGCATGTGAAACCCCGTAGACCCCATCACTGGGAAAGGCCACTGTTTGGTTTTTCCTGTTGTAGGGTTGCTGGTCTATAGAGCATGTGGAGCAGTACCTTGGCACTGATGAATTACCAAAGAATGACTTGATAACCTACCTGCAGAAGAATGCAGACGCCGCTTTCCTGCGCCACTGGAAACTAACTGGCACTAATAAAAGTATTAGGAAAAACAGGAATTGTTCTCAGCTTATAGCCGCATATAAGGTATCTATTGCATTAAGTTATTGGTTTGAGTGGGAATGGCTTGAGCTTGGTTTAGCTTGAAAACTGAGGGGCTAGGGCACAGTTCTGTGATAGAGAATGCTTGTGCAGTGTGCACCAGACCCTGGGGCAGATCCCCGGCACCAAAACAGAAAAGAAAGACAGCAGAAAGAACATTTCAAGAGTTTGAATGAGCATGGTTAATCTGTCAGTGTTAAAGTAGCAAATGCTGTTTGTGGCTGTGGATCTGAGCAGACCAGCTTGTGTTGGTTTCATTTTCTTTGGCAGTGTGATTTTGAATGCATTTTTGTCTTGTATGATAAATGTTTATTTCAAAAAAGGGAAAAATTTCAACAGTCATATTAATACTAAGAATAATGAATGTTTTTCTTGAAAAAGTGATTGGTTGCTAATTTTGTTAATTGTCTGTTCAGGATTTTTGTGAACATGGAACAAAATCTGGGTTAAGCCAGGGGGCAATTTCTACTCTTCAAAGTAGTGATATTCTTAATCTGACAAAAGAGCAACCTCAGGCTAAAGCGGGCAATGGCCAGAACTCCTGTGGAGTGGAGGATGTCCTGCAGCTCCTGCGCATTCTGTATATAGTCGCCAGTGATCCTTATTCCAGAATATCCCAAGAAGGTCCGTAAGAAACCTTCTTTATTTCTAGATCAGTTTGAAAACGAATCATTTTTTCATTTTTATTAATTATGTTAATTAACTTTACAGATGGTGATGAGCAGCCTCAATTTACTTTTCCACCTGATGAATTTACTAGTAAAAAAATAACCACAAAAATTTTGCAGCAGATTGAGGTAATTGCATGGGTGACCATTGGTGGGCCTTTCTTAGACGCCTTCCTCTCTTTTCTGCCTCTGATGATCTCTTCATTCCTTCTTCAGTAATAGTTCACATAGTCTTTTGTGTTCATTATTAATTACGTTTAATGCTCTTAACACTAAGGCGCTGTTTGTTAACTTGCAGGAACCATTGGCATTGGCGAGTGGGGCTCTGCCAGACTGGTGTGAACAATTAACCAGCAAGTGTCCTTTCCTAATACCATTTGAAACTAGACAGCTTTATTTCACCTGTACAGCATTTGGTGCATCCAGGTAGGAAGTGAGCCTTTTGATGTTTTTCGAATCAAGAAGTTTTTCATTATAGAATTTTGGAATAGAATAGAACACTGCTAAGATTGATGGAGGGATACATTGTCTTTAGTTTTTGTGAAGGGTTGTCCGTTTTCAGTTTAATGCATAATATGTTTTGTTGGTACAGCATGGATTGCATCAATTTCTATTTCCTAACTCTCAGAGTTCTTTGGTGACTTAAAAATTCTCAGCAACATCAACCTGAATGCTGGTAAATAGCATTTTATTTAGTGCTAGATTCTAACCTAGGGCTCCTTAAATGCAGGCCGAGGTCTCGGTCATCAAGCAGCAACCCCGTCCTTTGCAGACATCGTTAGAGTTTGAATTATCTTCTACCTGACGACTTTCCTCTGTCTGTCTCATGGAGAACGTGTCAGTTTTGTTCCATCCCCTCCTCTAGACCACAGTTTCACCAGACAGGCTTTTTAGCTCTTTCATTGCCTGTTGTGGTTGAAGTACCCGAAACAGTGTGTATTACAGGTGTTAAATGTTTTGTCTTACTGGGTAAAGATGGTTGCCACCAAGCACGAGGACCTGAGTTCAGTTCCTGGAACCCATGTGATAGAAGCAGAGAACTGACTTCCGAGAGTTGCCTTATAATCTCTACATGTACACTTGAAAACACACACACACACACACACACACACACACACACACACACACACACACACTTTTTTTTTAATGTCTTAACCATTTTGAAAGTAGTTGTCCATGCCTTTCATAGTAATAAAGATGGCATAACCACTTTTTGTTTCTCTTGACACTGTTTTTATGTATTATATAATGCTTGTATCACAGACCTTTAATATTATTTGATAAAATAAAGAAGGAAAATATATAGCTAGTTCTTTCTCCATTTGTTAAGGCAGATGATAAAATGAATTTTATGAATTTTTACTTAATAAATTGCTATTTGAAAATTAACTAGTTAGGCATATTGGATTTCAGCTATAATTCCAGCACTCTGGAGACTAAAGAAAGAGGATTGTTTAGGTAAAAGGCCAGCCTGAGCTACATAGTGAGTTCCAGGCCATCCTGGGATACACAGTTAGACCCTGACTCAAAAAAATTTTTTTTACCTGACTAAACACTTTTAAGATTCTAACTGAGCGTAACATTGTACACCTATAATCCTGGGAATTGGGTGATGGATATAGGAAAATCCTGTCTCAAAACAACATTAAAAAGTAATTGAAAGCTGGGTTGCGTTGGTGCACGCCTTTAATCCCAGCACTCGGGAGGCAAAGCCAGGTGAATCTCTGAGTTCAAGTCCAGCCTGGTCTACAGAGTGAGATCCAGGACAGGCTCCAAGGCTACACAGAGAAACCCTGTCTTGAAAAAAACTACTACTACTACTACTACTACTACTACTAATAATAATAATAATAGAAAAACAGTCCCTTCAGTCTGTGCCTTCTGGGCTGGTTTAGCATTCCATTCAAGTGCTCTGAGGACTCTGGTGTTGTGTTTCAGAGCAATAGTGTGGCTGCAGAACCGACGAGAAGCCACGGTGGAGCGAACAAGGACCACAAGTAGTGTAAGGCGAGATGACCCTGGGGAGTTTAGAGTCGGTCGGCTCAAGCACGAAAGAGTGAAAGTGCCACGTGGTGAATCACTGATGGAGTGGGCGGAGAATGTCATGCAGATCCACGCGGATCGGAAGTCAGTGCTAGAGGTAATCTCTGCTGCAAAGGAAGGGCACTGGGTGATCCGTATCCTCCACTGTGGAAAACCCTGGCAGAAAAGCAAAAAGAATTCCTTTTCTCTGTGCAGAAGCATTTCCCAGCAGAGCATCTCAGAATGCTCTCTCTTGTCTTGATTATCAACGTCTGGGTTGTGACCTTTTTTTTACCAAGTCGGACTGAATAGTACACACAAAAGAATCATACCCTCCCGTGAAGCTGCGTGTAGATAATCTGTGTTTATGGAACAGATGGTCCTTTAGTATTACTTCCCCTACATTGGGGTGGTATGTACTTACTGCTAAGATGCTGTCCTGGTCATTTCTGTCTGGCTCATTTACACATTGACATATGACAGATGTGAATAAGCTACTTTGATCTTTCACATCACAAACTGGTTACAACAGATGTGATAAACCTCTAGATGTCATGGTTTATTACCTTTGCTTTATGTACAAACTCTCTTTGCTTTTATCCTATTTGTTCCATCACATTCTTTTTCTTTTTCTTCCTTTTCTTCTTCTCCTCTTCTTCCTCCTCCTCCTCCTCTTCTTCTTTGTTTTGTTTCGTTTTGTTTTTTGTTTTTTTGAGACACAGTTTCTTTGTGGAGCCCTGGTTGTGCTGGAACTAGTTCTATAGACCAGGCTGGTCTCGAACTCACAGATCTGCCTGCCTCTGCCTCCTGAGTGCTGGGATTAAAGGCATGTGTCACAACTGCCTGGCTCATTGCATTTTTTTCTACCTAACAATTTCTTAACTTCTGTATTTCCCGATGTGCTGTGTAAGTGTCGTTTTTTAGATCAGACAGAATTTTCAGAAGCCTCCAAGGTGACTGCTTAAACTCACAACTGGGGGATTTAGGCTTTTGGTCATAAAAACCCAGGTGAAAAAAACCTGTATACCATCCTTTCTTCAAGCAAATGCTTATATGAGATTTGGTTTCCTCTGATGGGAAGGTCAGATTTATGTATTCTGCTGGGTTGTGAGATAGAATCTCCAAAACTTATGACAGCTAATATGTGCACAGTACTCAGCACAGTGCCTGATGGTCCAGTAACGGAAATGAAAACTTTAGGACCCCAAATCTTGTGTCTGTGTTGTGTACCATACTGTTACTGTTCTGAGAAAGGAGATGCTACTGAATCAGATTGGGCGGAACTGAATCGTTGAAAAAACAAGATGTGCCAGGCATGGTGGTGCAGGACTGTCTGTGAATTCGAGGCTGGCCTGGTCTACAAAGCAGAGCTGTTCCACAGAGAAACCCTGTCTCTAGATAAAACACCAACAAAACCAAACAAAACCTTGTACAAAGTGACCCTTTCTTTACCAATCTTCTGTTGTTGTTTTAGGTTGAGTTTCTAGGAGAGGAAGGAACTGGCTTGGGACCCACTTTAGAGTTTTATGCGCTTGTGGCCGCCGAATTCCAGAGGACTGACTTGGGGACTTGGCTCTGTGATGACAACTTTCCAGATGATGAATCTCGTCATGTGAGATTTGTTTGTTTGTTTGTTTGTTTTTTCTGAGGCAGGGTTTCTCTTGTAGTTTTGGAGCCTGTCCTGGAACTCACTCTGTTGTAGACCTGGCTGGCTTCAAACTCACAGAGACCTGCCTGGCTCTGCCTCCCGAGTGCTGGGATTAAAGGTGTGCGCCACCGCAGCCCGGCGAGATTTATTTCTTACCTTGTGTTTAGAGTTATGACTGCTTTCACACAAATGTTAGAAGTAGATTGTGCCATGTTTTCTGGCTGTACTTGGTTTTTTACATATTTTTAAATGTATTTACTTTATTTTATGAATATGAGTATTTTCTGTATGTATGTATATGCCCCACATGCATGCCTAATGCTGGGGGAGAGCAGATGTGGCCATTGGATTACCTGGAAGTGGAGATAATAGGTGGTTGTGACCCCGTGTGCATGCTGGGAACTGAACCCAGGTTCTTTGCAAGAGCAGCCAGGGCTCTTAACCCTCTGAGCCAGCTCTCCAGTCCCCTGGCTGTACTTTTAAAGATTGTTATTTGTTTTTATTTTTTATTTAAGACCTCATCCCTACCCCAATACTGAGGCTTAAACCCAGTGCTTTATGGATGCCAGGAAACCAATTTACCACAGAGCCACATTGCCAGCCCTTTTTAAATTAAAACAAAAACAAAAACTCTTTTCATGGAGAGAGGGAGACGGTGGGGGAGAGGGGAGGTGACGTGTGTGGAGGTCAGAGGACAACTTTCAGAAGTTGGTTCTTTCCTACTGCATGTGGGTTCCAGGGATTGAACTCAGGCCAGCAGGCTTATGGTGAGTGCTCACTTTGAAATCTTGTGTTGATCTGTGTGGACAAGTGTACGCATTCAGTGCTATGTGCACATGCCATGTTGTATGTGGAAACCAACTTGTGGGAAGAGTCCGTTCTCTGCTTCCACCATAGGGGTCATAGATACTGAACTCAGGTATGTGGTGGCCAGTACGCTAAACCAATTAGCCAGCTCGACAGCCCTAGGTTTGGGTTTTTGGAGATAAGGTCTCACTGTTTTGCCCAGGCTGGCTTCTACTTTTATTATTGAATAACCTTAGAGCCATTAAAATATTTCTAAGGGATTAAATTTGATTGCCAAAGTTAATTAATGTTCATACATCTTTAGATGACTAAATTTTAAAAAATGTTTCATATTTATGACTTTTAGATGGTAATGGAAGGTTTGGTAACTGTTTTTTTATATGTTTATTCATTTATTGTGTTTCCTTTCTAAACAATAGGTTGATCTTGGAGGTGGATTGAAGCCTCCTGGGTACTATGTACAGCGATCATGTGGGCTGTTCACAGCACCATTTCCACAAGACAGTGATGAGCTTGAAAGGATCACAAAACTCTTTCATTTCCTTGGAATTTTCTTGGCCAAATGTATTCAAGACAATAGACTGGTAGACTTACCTATTTCTAAGCCTTTCTTTAAACTTATGTGCATGGGTGACATCAAAAGCAATATGAGCAAACTGATCTATGAGTCACGAGGTGACAGAGACTTGCACTGTACTGAAAGTCAGTCTGAAGCGTCTACAGAAGAAGGTCATGACACTCTCTCAGTGGGAAGCTTTGAAGAAGATTCAAAATCGGAATTTATCCTTGATCCCCCTAAGCCCAAACCCCCAGCCTGGTTTAATGGAATTTTGACTTGGGAAGATTTTGAACTAGTAAATCCTCACAGGGCCAGATTTTTAAAAGAAATTAAAGAACTTGCTATCAAGAGGCGCCAGATTTTAGGCAATAAAGGTCTTTCTGAAGATGAGAAAAATACCAAGTTACAGGAATTAGTGCTCAAGAATCCATCAGGTTCTGGACCTCCACTTAGCATAGAGGATTTAGGGTAAGATTTATGTATTCATTTTTGTACCTAACAAATGAGGAGTTAAAGGTTTCTGTTTCTCTGTCCCTGTGGGTCTGTAGCCTATGAGTAAAGTCTGGAGCATATGGATGGATGCTAGAAGATACTGATTATCTGTTTGAACCTCTAGTTTATTATTATAGAAGATAACACTGTATCAGGTGTATGGCTGGGTTGGTAAGGTGCTTGCCTCGTGTGCATAGAGCCCTGGGTTGGATCTCCAGCACTGCATAGAACCTGGCATGGGGGCATGTGCCCATAATTCTAGTGCTGGGAAGGTGGAGAAAGGAGAATCAACAATAATAAGGTTATCTTTGCCTACATGGAAAGTTCAATGCTAGCCTGGGATACATAAGATATGGCTTTGAAAAAGACAAAACATAATCATTATATTTTTGGGGGATTAACTGATAGCCTACTGTACAAAGGTCAGAAATGATTGGCATATAGCCTTTATTGACTGTTGTCAAATAACTCTGGTACTGTAGTCTTGATACATTTCCTGTACACAGAAGTGTCATACCTTCAAGTACATTTACCTGTGTTTTGAGATTGGTGCATGGCTTTCATATTTCCTTTTAAATGTTTTCTAGTAATTGTGAGAACTAGTGTTTGATAAATGGTTATACACTTATAACGCTGCGTGCGTGTTTTAGTTTAGTCATAGGTGGACACATATACAGTTAAAGTGGACTTAACATTCTGTCACTTGATTTCCTCATTGTAGCTTTCCTATCTCTACCTGTTTTTAGTCACGGATATTTACCATTGTGACACACTTGCCTGCGCTATTCAGTAACGTAACATGCTGTGCAGATTTGAAGCCAGCATAATATCTATGTATGTCATAGAGCCTGGGTGTGTAGTAGACTGTGCCACCTAGACTTGTTTAAGTATGGTTTGTGTTTGCGCAACAGAAACACTGACTAGTGACACAGGTCTGAGAATGTTCTCTGTCACTAGGCTAGAGACCTGCCAGCTGTGGTGGTGCATGCCTTTACTCTGAGCACTTGAGCTCGGCATTGATTAGTGTGGTCCTCATAGTGAGTTCCAGACTAGCCACCAGGGCTGTCCAGTGAGATGTTGTCAAAAGAAAAAAAAATTGAGATAACTATATATTAAAGGATTGTTTTGCCCTCTAAATATATATATATACACTTTGTATACATTGTAAATAACAAATGGAGCAATATTTTCTTCCCTGGGAAAAATGACTTATAAACATGTTCCTATAATAATTCACTGTAGAAATCTTGAGTTTGATAACTTTTTTTTCCTTTAGGAGGACGTGAATCATAACAGGCTATGTTTTTATGTAGTCTTTGCAAAGCCAGAAAGGTTTGCACATTGGTCTAATAGTTTTTGTGCACAAGGTTTTGCCCTTAAAGACTTAGTCTCTTATCAAGGCCCTGGCTTTGATCCCCCAACGTTTCAAGTAAATAAATACTGAAACTTAGGCATGCCTGATTTCACTGTAAGATGGTGTGTAGGTTTTTGTTGGTGGAGCATGGGAGCATTTGTGGTTTTCGCAGTACTGTTATATGTAGCAGACTTTATTTTGGGCCACCAGCCAGCTCCCAAACCATGACATAGAGACTTACTAGTTAGGAATACTCGGCCTTAGCTTAGGCTCATTCCACTAGCTAATTTTAACCTGTTTCTCTTCATCTACATTTTGCCCTGGGACTTTTTACCTTTCATTCTGTACGTCCTACTCCATGTCTGGCTGGCTGACAGGCTGCCTGGCTAGTTCGCCCGAGTGTCTCCTTCTCTTTCTAACTCATTCTCCTTGTTCTCTCTCCTATCTCCTCCTCCTTATCTGTGCCCAACAGCCCTGCCTGTCCCTCTACTGCCTAGCTATTGACTGTTCAGCTTTTTATTAGACCAATCAGGTGCCTTAGGCAGGCAAGGCAAAACAGCAGCACATCTTTACATAATTTAACAAATGTAGCATAAAAAGTATAAGACATCTTTGCCTATTAAAGTAATATTCACAGCAGTTATAAACCCTGACAGTTGCTGAATAGTAATCTCGTCCTTTTGAACTTTCAGTTTAAATTTCCAGTTTTGCCCTTCTTCAAGAATATACGGCTTCACAGCTGTGGATCTCAAGCCAAGTGGTGAAGATGAGGTAAAGATTTGCTCTTGTCTAGTCCTTAGACTCTGAAAGATCGTCTTAGCAAAGCCAGTTACACTGGGTAACTGGCTCTGTAAAGTGAAGTCAGCTAATACTGGCAAACCTTCCTTTGCAGATGATCACAATGGATAATGCGGAAGAGTATGTGGATTTGATGTTTGACTTCTGTATGCACACGGGTATTCAGAAACAGATGGAAGCCTTTCGAGGTAATTTGAAAGGACAATACAGTTCCTTTCCCTTTGACATTAACACCACCGCTGCTGAGTATCGTTGAATTTGCCTGTAGGTTCTGGTCCTCTAGATAGTTAGGTCCTGCAGCGTAGTCGGGACAGGTTGAACACTAAGCTGTAGTATACCTTCTGCAAACTCCTCTAGAGGAACGGAGACTTCTGGCCCTCATCCTTAGGTCTTCATTTGTAAGTGGACATAAATTTGTACACATGCTGTATTCCATGATGAGGGTGAATTATACTGTAAGTCACTTGAAAACATGAACACAACCTTGGCTGCTTTTGTGACGGCTGTCAAGGTCAGCCTGGATAGTTATAAGAAATGAGAATTTGGCTATTGACTACAGTGAGCAATAGTCTGTGCTCACATTAGTGACATTAAGCATCGGTTTTCTTTGTGGGGGTGTGAGGGTGTGGGGATTGCCCATGGCCCATCTTACTGTACGAAGATTTGGGTTTTTAATTGAGCATTTGGTAATCATGTTTGTTTCTGGTGTGTATGTAATGTAGATGGATTTAATAAAGTTTTTCCAATGGAGAAATTAAGTTCCTTCAGCCATGAGGAGGTCCAGATGATTCTCTGTGGCAATCAGTCACCATCCTGGGCAGCAGAGGACATTATCAATTACACCGAACCTAAGCTGGGCTATACACGTGACAGGTATGTGTTGATAATTTCCAAGGAACAAACTTTTTTGTGTCTAACAATCAACTGACAGATTTTCCAAGAACTATAATTTAGAAAACTCCATTCCCAATCTGGAGGCAAGTCGTGGGGTGCCAGGATGACTCATGCTTAGGCTCCTTGGCTCGCCGAGTTCAGTCAACTAAGTGTAGTCTTCTGTGTAGACTCTCTGGTCTGGCTTCTTTTAGCAGGGTGATTATACAACCCATCTGCCTTGTGGCATCTTCATTGATAGGTAGTGTTTTGTTTTACTTCAGTAAAATATGTCACAAGACTTGATTATTTTACTGATGAACATAGATCATATACACTCTGATAAATGTAGCCTTATCTGGTAATTATGCAAATGTATCTTCAACTGTGATTTTTGAGCTTGTTGTGTGTTTAATCTTGTACCTCATTGTTTCAGTTCCTACTTTGGTGTGAGAGAATGAATGCCTTTGATGTTTTAAAAGTGCCATGTCGGCCCATTATTACCTAACTAGCGGTTCTTAGACAGTCTTGATCTTCTAGCGTGTGTGTATTGCTGGGGGTGGGGGGAGTATTGTTGACTTAACAAAATGGTAGGAGTATGTCATGTTTTCATGTCAACCCATGGCCAGATCAACACAGCTCTGTTTTTGTCCTTTCAGTCCTGGATTCCTCAGGTTTGTGAGGGTTTTGTGTGGCATGTCCTCGGATGAAAGGAAAGCATTCCTGCAGTTCACCACTGGCTGTTCGACTCTCCCCCCGGGCGGACTGGCTAACCTGCACCCCAGGCTCACGGTTGTACGAAAGGTACCAAGCAGCTAGTGGAGAAGCCACATGGAACTTGATTACAGTAGGCTTAAGAGGCAGTGAGAACGATACACTCACGCTCTTCTGTGTTCCCTGTCCTGCTCTAGGTTGATGCTACTGACGCCAGCTATCCATCGGTCAACACTTGTGTCCATTATCTCAAGTTGCCTGAATATTCTTCTGAGGAGATCATGAGAGAGCGCTTGCTAGCTGCTACAATGGAGAAAGGCTTTCATCTCAACTGAGGTTGGAATGCAGAAAGGAGACCGCAGAGACAAGTCGAGTGAAGCCTTGCTTGGTTTGCGGAGAAGTGTGTGATCCTCACACTAATGTCACCTTGCCTTGTGTCCCACCTCTAAGGCTTTGAGAACATGTGGAGTAAGTTCCTTAGCTGCTAATGACAAAGAAATAAATCCCTTAGCTACCCAGCCAGCAGGGACCCAGCACAGGGCGGGACTGTTCTGCTGCTTTACAAGGGCTCACGTGACTGGAAAAGGTGGTTCTACCTAACTGTTCCACAGAGCAGCCTCTCAGCTCTTCAGTGCTCACTGGAAACTCTAACTGTGTTTGTATCAAGTTGTCATCGTTTCATACTCCATACACTACAGTTGCCATCACTGACCCCGTTTTGCTGGCTCCTTAGCTCCTTGGTCAAACATACTGCTTCCTTCCTTCAAACATAGAGTGTTAATGAGCATCTCAGGCTTTTTCTTTTCCTTTTTAATGATGCCTGCACTACCAGAGTATTCTAGTGTTCTCTATTGGTTCAGCACATAATCATGCACAGCCTTTTTATTTCTTTGAGGTGGGAGTTTATTTTTTGTTCCTAAATACCATTCTATAAAGATGAAATTCTAAAGTGTGTTTGTGCAGCTCAAAAATAAAGATATATTAAGGGATGGAAACACTGGTCTAGGTGCAAGGCACACTCACAGCAACTTTTATGTTTGGTTGTCTTTTCTTTGTATATTATAAACATTTATTTAACTTGTTGCAGTTTGACGTAAATTTCTGATATGTATGCTCAACAATAATCATTAAAATGTTTGCAGCGTAGAAGACTGTGTCATGTCACATTTTACTGCAGTCAACAGACCTGAGAGCTCAACCAGACACCTTTCTTTTTTTTTTAACTCTTCGCAGTAGTGTAAGTTACTTTGTCTGGAACTCACTCTGTAGACCAGGCTGGCCTGGCCTCAAACTCATATACCACCCGGCCGTGTATTACTTTTAAAAAAAAAAAGTAATATTTAAAACAAAAGCCTGGCAGTGGTGGTGCATGCCTTTAATCTCAGCACTTGAGAGGCAGATCTCTGAATTCGAGACTGGCCTAGTCTACAAAGCGAGTTCTAGGACAGCCAGAGACGAAACACAGAGAAACCCTGTCTCTAAAAACTTAAAAAAAAAAAAAAAAAAAAAAAAAAAGATAGATAAACCAACAGGAGGGAAGAGCTTCAGGAGAAGGCACAGGAGCCAGACCCAGTAATCCACGTCCTCAGGTACTGTAAGAAAACTAAGCTGAAAGCTGAATTACGTATGCAGAGGACCTACCCAGTGTGGACCCGTGTAGGCCCTGTGCTTGCTGCTTTAGTCTCTGTGAGTTCATGTGAGCTTTGCAACTCCAGTCCACCCATAAAATCTATTTCCCCTTCCCAGGGAGATCTCTAGCTCTATCCATTTCCCTGCAGATTTCATCTTGTCTTTTTTAAGAACTGAGTAATATAAATATTTGTACCACATCTTCTGTATTCATTCTTCTGTTGAGGGACATCTAGGTTGTTTCCAGTTTCTGGCTATTATGAATAAAGTTGCTGTGAGCATAGTAGAGCATGTGTCCTTGTGGTAGGATGAAGCGTCCTTTGGGTATATGCCCAAGAGTGGTGGTATTGCTGGGTCTTGAGGTAGATTGATTCCCATCTTTCTAAGGAACTGCCATATTGATTTCCATAGTGGCTTTACAAGTTTGCACTCCCAGCAGTGGTGGAGGAGTGTTCCCTTTGCTCCACATCCTCACCAGCATGAGATGTCACTTGTGTTATTGATCTTAGCTGTTCTGACAGGTGTAAGGTGGAATCTCAAAGTAGCTTTGATTTGCATTTCCTGGATGGATAAGGAAATTGAGCATTTTTTTTTAAGTGTTTATCAGCCATTTGAGTTTCCTCTTTTGAGAATTCTATGTTTAGATCTGCACCTCATTTTTAAAATTGGGGTATTTGGTATTTTAAATCTAGTTTCTTGATTTCTTTATACAGTTTGGATATTAGTCCTCTATTGGATATGGAGTTGGTAGAAACCCTTTCCCCATTCCATAGGTTGCCACTTTGTCTGAATGATGTGTCCTTTGCCTTACAAAAGCTTTTCTGTTTCATGAGGTCCCATTTACTAATTGTTGATCTTAGTGCCTGTGCTAACCGGTGTTCTGTTCAAGAAGTCTTCTACTGTGCTGGTGAGTTTACAGTTATTCCCCGTTTTCTCTTCTGTCAGGTTCATTGTGTCTGGCTTTATGCGAAGGTTTTTGATCCACTTGGACTTGAGTTTTGTGCAGGGTAATAAATACGAATCTATTTGCATTCTTCAACATGCAGACATCCAGTTTGACCAGCACCATTTGTTGAAGTTGCTGTCTTTTTTCTAGTGTGTATTTCTGGGTTCTTTATCAAAAACCAGGTGTCCATAGGTGTGTGGATTTATGTCTGGGTCTTAAAATTCGATTGCATTGATCAATGAGTCTGGTTTTTGCCAGTACCATTCAGTTTGTATTACTATACCTTTGTAGTACAACTTGAAATTGGGATGGTGATACCTCCAGCAGTTCTTTTATTGTTCAGGATTGTTTTAGCTGCCCTGGGTTTTTGTGTTTCCATATGGAGTTGAGAATTGGCCTTTCCAGATCTTTGAAGAATTGTGTTGGAATTTTGATGGGAATTGCATTGAATCTGCAGATTGTTTTTGGTAGGATGGCCATTTTTACTATGTTAATTTCACTGATCCATGAGCATGGGAGATCTTTCTATCTTCATTTTCTTTCTTCAAAGTCTTTAAGTTTTTATCATACAGTTCTTTCACTTGCTTGGTTAGAGTTACACCAAGATATTTTATATTATTTGAGGCTAATGTGAAGGTATTGTTTCCCTGATTTCTTTCTCAGACTTTCGGTTGTTTGTATATAGGAGGCTGCTGATTTTTGTGAGTTATTTTTTATCCAACTACTTTGCTAAAAGTGTGTTTATCAGCCATAGGAGTTCCTGGATGGAGTTTTTGGGGTCACTTGTGTATACTACCATATCATCTGCAAATAAAAATACTTTGACTTCTTCCTTTCCAATCTGTATCCCCATCATCTCCTTCAGTTGTCTTATTGCTCTAGCTAAGACTTCAAGTTCTATATTGAATAGGTATGGAAAGAGTGGGCAGTTTTGTCTTGTTCCTGATTTTAGTGGAATTGCTTTGAGTTTTTCTCCATTTAAGTTGATTTTGGCTATGGACTTGCTGTAAATTGCCTTCATTAAGTTAAGGTGTCCCTTTATCCCTGATCTCTCCAGGACTTTTATCATGAAGAGGTGTAGGATTTTGTCAAAGGCCTTTGCTGCATCTGATGAGATGATCATGTGGTGTTGTTTTCTTTCAGTTTGTTTATATGGTGGATTGCATTTACTGATTGTTGTATATTGAATGATGGTCATGTGGTGGTGTTTTCTTTCAGTTTGTTTACATGGTGGATTACATTTACTGATTGTTGTATATTGAATGGTCCCTGCATATCTGGGATGAACACTTGATCATGGTGAATGATCTTTTTGAGTATTTTTGCATGTATGTTCATAAGGGAAATTAGTCTGTAATTCTCTTTCTTTGTTGAGTCTTTATGCGGTTTGAGTATCAGGGTAACTCATAAAATCAATTAGATGACATTCCTTATATTTCTATTTTGTGGGATAACTTAAGGAGTATTGGCATTAACTCTTCCTGAAAGTTTGGTAGAATTCTATGCTAAAACCGTTTGGCCCTGAGCCTTTTTTGGTTAGAAGACTTAAAATGATTGATTCCAGTTCACTAGGGGTTGTAGGTCTGCTTAAATTGGTTATCGGATCTTCATTTAACTTTGGTAAATGGTACCTATTGAGAAAATTAACCACGTCTTTTAGATTTTGCAGTTTGTTGGTGTATAGGTCTTTATGATTCTCTTGATTTTCTCAGTGTCTGCTTTGTTTTGTTTTTAGTTTTTTGAGACAGGGTTTTTCTGTGTAGTTTTGATGCCTGTCTGTAGACCAGGCTGGCCTCGAACTCACAGATATCCACCTGGCTCTGCCTCCCAAGTGCTGGGATTAAAGACGTTGTGCGCTACCTCGCTGTCTGTTTTTATGTCCCCCTTTTCATTCTGATATTGTTCATTTGGATCTCTCTCTGCCCTTTAGTTAGTTTGGATAAGGGTTTGTCAATTTCACTGATCTTCTCAAAGAACTAACCTTTTGCTTCATTGATTCTTTGTATTCTCTTTGTTTCTATTTTATTGATTTCAGGCCTGAGTTTCATTATTTCTTGATGTCTACTCCTTTTGGGTGTAATTTCTTTTTGTTCTAAATCTTTCAGGTGTGCTGTTAAGTTGATAGTAGGAGAGCTCTTCAGTTTGGGTTTGTTTTTTTTTTTTTTTTTTTTTTTTGTTTTTCATGTAGGCACTTAGTGTTATGAACTTGCCTCTTAGAACCTCTTTCTTTGTGTCCTATATGTTTGGGTGTGTTGTGTATTCATTTTCATTCAATTCTAGAAAGCCTTTCATGTTTGTCTTATTTTTGTCCTCACCCATTTTCATTGATCAGTTTCCATGAGTTTGTAAGCTTTCTGTTGTTTTTGCACTTCAGTTTTAATCTGTGATGGTCTGATATGATGCAATCTGTTTTCTTCTATCTGTTGAGACTTGTTTTGTGTCTGAGAATATGGTCAGTTTTGGAGAGAGTTCCATGAGGTGCAGAGAAAAAGGTATATTCTTTTGTGTTTGGGTGAAATGTTCTGTAAATATTTGCTAGGTCCATTAGGTTCATAACATCTGTTAGCTCCATCCTTTCTCTGTTTACTTTTTGTCTGGATGACCTGGTGAGAATGGGGTATTGAAGTTTCCCATGGTCGGTGTGTAAGGGTCAATATGTGATTTAAACTGTAGTAATGTTTCTTCTACACACTTGGGTGCCCTTGCATTTAGAGCATAGATGTTAAGAATTGAAATGTCATCTTGGTGGAGCTCTCCTGTGATGAGTGTGTAGTGTCCTTCCCTATCTCTTCTGATTAGTTTTGGTATGAAGTCTATTTTGTTAGATATTAAAGTGGCTATGCCAGCTTGTTTTTCTTAGGTCCATTTGCTTGGAATATCTTTTTCCAATCTTTATCCTGAGGTAATGTCTATCCTTGATGTTGAGTGAGATGTGTTTCTTGGATGCAGCAGAAGAATTGGATCCTGTTTTGCATTCATTCTGTTTGTCTGTCTTTTTTTTTATTTTGTGTTCATTGGTGTTTTGCCTGCATGTATGTCTTGACAGTGTCAGAAGCTCGGGAACTGGGGTTACAGACAGTTGTGAGCTGCTGTGTAGGTGCTGAGAATTGAACCTGGGCCCCTGGCAGAGCAGCCAGTGCTCTTAACTGCTGAGCCATCTCTCCAACCCCTAGTCTGTGTCTTTTTATTAGGCAATTAGGCAATTGAGATTATTGATATTGAGAGATATCAATAATCAAAGATTGTTGATTCTTTTTATTTTGTTGTTGTTGGTAGTGGTGGGGGTGTGAGTATGTGTGTGTCTGTGTGTATTTCCTTCCTTTGATTTTGCTACTCTGAGATTATTTATTCCCTGTGTTTTCATGGTTAGAGTTAACCTCCTTAGGTTGAAGTTTTCCTTCTAGCACCATCTGTAGGGTTAAGGTTGTAGATAAATGTGCTTAAATTTCCTTCGTCATGGGATATCTTATTTTCTCCATCTATGGTGATTGAAAGTTTTGCTGGGTATAGTAGTCTGGGCTGGGATCTGTGGTCTCTTAGAGTCTGCAGCACATCTGTCCAGGCCCTTCTGACTTTTAGCGTCTCCATTGAGAAAGTCGGGTGTAATTCTAATAGGTCTGCCTTTGTATGTTACTTGGTCTTTCTCCTTTGCAGCCTTTCATATTCTTCCTTTGTTCTGTACGTTAGTGTGTTTATGTGACGAGGGGACTTTGTTTTCTGTTCTAATCTCTTGGTGTTCTGTATACTTCTTGTACCTTTATAGCCATCTCCTTCTTTAGGTTAGAAATTTTTGCTTCTATGATTTTTGTTTGTTTGTTTGGTTGGTTGGTTTTGTTTTTGTTTTTTGAGACAGGGTTTCTCTCTGTAGCCCTGACTGTCCTGGAA
>CABHPQ010132210.1:12332-27627 GCA_902168405.1 Peromyscus aztecus | reverse complement strand
CCCAGCCATATCACTTCCTGTCTCAACCTTCCTATTGCTGGGATTAAAAGTGTGTGATTTAATCCCAAATACTGGGATTAAAGGTGTGTGCCACCACTGCCTGGCTCTGTTTCTCTTTTAGACTGGATTAATCTTGTGTAGCCCAGTGTGGCCTTGAACTCACGGAAATACAGACAGATCTCTGCCTCTGCCTCCCGAGTGCTAGGATGAAAGGTGTGGGCCACCAATGCCTGACCTCTGTGCCTGGCCCTGTCCTCGGATCTTCAGACAAGTTTTATTTCTTAGATTATAAATCATATCATCACATTTCCCCCTTTTTGTCTAGAATAATAAAAGGTTATAACTAATATAAGGAAGTTTTATTTCTTAGATTACAAACAATATATCACCACATCTGGGTACCTAAGGAGGCTATCTCTCAGATTTCCCCAAGTCTCTGGGCTGCCGAGTGATACTGCAGTAGGATATGATCCACACAGTTCCTAGCTATGGTGATACCAGTGTCCTAGGAATACTACCCGGTGGGGGTCCAGCATGGGGACATCACAGGGCTCGGGATGAACTTCTGATGTCTAAGAAGGCAGTGGCTTTGTCAGTACCATGATTCTCAAGACCAGGACTCCCATGACCTAGATCCTGAAAGTGTCATAGGAAGGAGCTAGTCTCATGCCAGATGGATCTGCCCAGGCTCATACTAAGAAAACACAAACTCTGGGGAAAGCTTGTCAGGAAAGCAACTATTGGGCCTCTGAGACTCCGGGCAGAAGGGTGCTTTGTTACAGGACTGTCGAAAGGCAAGAGAGAAATGGAGTCAAGTCTTCTGCAGGAAGCTTGGGCTGCCGACTGGTATTCACTATGGTGTTCATGACAGATCTAGGTAATTTTCCTAGAGCCGCTGGCCCGTGATCCGAGCAGGTCTAAGAATTAGTACCAAAAGCAGTAGGGAGGACCCTGAGTTAGACTCCTAGGATGTGGGGACCAGAACGGCACCAGGCAGTGACAGGGACATCTAACAAGCTCTGGGTTCCTCCTTGTCTTGACTTAGCTCCCTCTTTGTGATGGGGGAGGTGTCCAAAGCTCAAGAGGTCACCCTTAAGCCGCCCTCTGCTCTGGTCTGCAGGGCAGCATCCTTTCAAGACTGCAACCTGGGGCAGTGGGTAGTCCAGGTCTGATTCCTGCCAGGAGAAGGGTGGGCAGAGGGAGCTAGAGTTCCAGGGACCACAGTGAAAATGAAGGCTAGGACAGCCAATTTCCTGATACCTACGACTGGTAAGAGGAATTGAAGGAGAGGGAGGTGACATGGGCCAAGTTTTACTTGCTGAAGAGGGGAGAGGAGGGGCTCCCGATTTAAGTTTCAATTTCCTGAAATTTAGAGGTAGGAAAGGCTAGAGGGAAGAGGGGAGGAGGAAGGTGAGCATGCACTTCTCAGAGGTCCACCCAGGCTTTGAAGTGAGGTGCCAGGTGTGGGCCACCAGCCTGGCCATGTCAGAGTCAGAGATCTGGTTCCAAGAGAGAGATGAACCCTCCTCTGCAGCCGACCCAACACATCTCTCTGATGGGTTCTGGGCCTGGCCTGCCTCCAAACCCTGACCAGCCCTTCCTATTATTGCTGCTAATTAGTAATCACTGACCAGGGTTTCCCCAGTCTGACCCTGCCAGCTGCGTCCTACCCAGGTACTTAGCCTCCTCCCCTTGGTCCCAAGGGCTCCAGTGACGGAGACTGGAGACTGCAACTTCAGGACCCCTCTCCACCTGAGCTTCGTACGACACACTGAGCATGCCCTGGCAAGGTCAAAGTGAAACACCAGCACACCTTCCTTACTTGGACTTCATCTAATGAACAGACTATGTTCAGGGAAACACCCCCAGCGTACCAAAGTACAATGACAGGGGCAATGTAACGGTCTTGTAAAGGGTTCTGCACTTCATGGTGGATGTTTCGGGGGCTCCTTAGCCCACTAGCCTGCTCTCATTCCTGGGACTGTGTTCTCTGTCTAAACTCTTCTAATTCTATGTGTCCCTGGTGCGGTCTTTGATTCTGAGACACACGAGCCCAGAGAGAGATAAGAAAAGTGGGTAAGGTCACCTACTGGATAGTTACTCATGCCCACGAACACAGCATTTTTCAGTTTTTCCTTTATTACCTTTAAAAAAAAATGAAAACTTTTTTTCTTTTTAATAAACTTCATCATTAAAAAAAAAAAAAAGTTTGCAAATCAGGGGCTGGAGAGATGGCTTAGCAGTTAAGAGCACTGGCTGCTCTTCCAGAGAACCGAGGTTCAATTACCAGCAACCCCATGGCGGCTCACAACTGTCTGTAACTCCAGTTCATGGAGATGTACCATCCTCTTCGGTCCTCCAGGGACACTGCAATGCTTGTGATACACAGACATACAGACAGACAAAACACACACATAAAATTAAAATAAACCTTTAACAGAAAAAAAGTAAAGAAAAACCCAAGACCCAAAGTCTATACAATTTAATAAACTTATATCCAGTTAGAATTGGCATTTGAAGTGGAAGCTGTGCAGCCTTGGATAAAAATTTACCAGTATCAAACATAGTGTATGCACTGTCTTAGTTAAAGTTACTATTGCTATGATGAAACACCATGACCAAAAGCAAGATGAAGAGAAAATAATTATTTGGCTTACATTTTCACATCATAGTCCATCACTGAAGGAAGTCAGGACAGGAACTCAAAACAGGGCCAGAACCTGGAGGCAGGAGCTGATGCAGAGTCCATGGAGGAGTGCTGCTTACTGGCCTGCTCCACATGGCTTTCTCAGTCTGCTTCCTTATAGAATCCAGGACCACCAGTCCAGGGATGGCACCACCACACTGGGCTGGATCCTCCCTCATCAATCACTAATTAAGAAAATGCCTCACAGGGTTAGAGAGATGGCTTGGTGGTTAAGAGCACTGGAGACCTGGGTTCCAGAGGACCTGGGTTCAATTCCTAGCACCTACATGGCAACTCAGAGATGTCTGTAACTCCAGTTCCAGGGGACCCAACACCCATGGCAAAGCACCAATCCACATTAAAAAAAAATTAAATTAAAAAATAAAATGCCTTACAAGCTTGCCTACAGTCCAACCTTATGGAGGCATTTTCTTAATTGAGGTTCCCCCTTCTCAGATGACTTAGCCTGTGCAAGTTGACATAAACTATGCCCTTACCCACTTTTCTTACCTCTCTCCCTCCCCCCACCCTCTCCTATTTTGGATACCTGCCAAAGCTCCAGCTTGCTTTCTCTGACCCTATGGGCTTTCTGCCCGCCATGCCTACCTTTAAAGGTGTTAACGGCACGGCACTTAGAGTTTACAGCTAGTGCCTCAACAAGCCAAGTTTGGCCAGCCATCCTCAATAAGCCAATTAAAAGAGCCAGTGTAGCCAGCCACATTGGGAAGAGGGACAAAGAGATCCAGTGGCCAGACCTCACTAAATCCGCCTTTGGGGCCTTCACTCCGGGGTAAAGGTTTAAACAGAAGATGAGATATGCACAAGAGAGCAGTCCAGCCAAGATGTGGGGGCCCCCACCGTGGCCTCAGCTCCAAGTCTGACAAGTTGTAAATTTTTCTCCAGGGAACAAGTTCCTCCTGTTGCATGCAGGGCTTTGTTCTCCCAGCAGGAAGTTTCTGAGGAAATTCCAATTTCTTGGGATTCTTTATTTCAGTAGTCTGCTAGCCAAGAGAGGAGCACAAATGTCCTTATGGAATAAATGCATTTCCCCCAGGCAGGCTGGTTTACTGACACGCCAGTCAGGTCTTCCTTCAAACTTTAATTAAATTGTTCTTGAGAGCCTCCTGTTTCCCTTCCGAGTCCCCTCCTGCACACACCTGCCCAGCAACGAACTCTTAACGTTCCCAACCTGCTGCACCAGGCCGGGTGGCCACAAGCAGCCTAGGCCACTGTGCCTCAGCTTCCAGAGCCCTTGGGACCTTCTCCCTTTGCTTTTCCCCCTCTGTGAAGTCCCCCTCACCCCCGTGTCCTCTTCCCTTATCCACTGAGGCCGCCCTTATCCCCTTAATTCATCTGCAGGCACAGCTGGGGAAGGAAGCGGACCAATCCAATCCCGGGAGGTTGGCACGGGCTGAGTGCCGCCAAACCCGGGCTCCAGCCTGGGCCGCATGCGCCCTCTACTGGCAGAAGCTTTAACAGTCAGAGCGCATTTCAGCTTCCACGTCCATGGAATCACGCCTCTCCCCAGTTGCTGTCTGTGGAAGAAGTCTCCCCGTAGCGAGCACACACTGGGGCTATAACACTCACTAACGTGACGGACCTTCCCTGTAAACAAGAGGAGGATGTCCGCATACGAGTTTCCAGGAGTCCTTGGGGGTAATAGGAGCACTGAGCGCTCCAGGGAAGACCTAGTCTGATCTGTGCGTTTGGTGAGCTGGGGCTTTGACTCAGAAGGACCCTAGGGTGTTTTCTTGGGGTACCCACCCCCACCTTCCTGCTCAGATTCTGGGTCCTACATAGGACTGAACGTGCACAGGGCTCCGCAAGCTTCAGACAGACCGCAAGAGGCATGGGAGAGAGAAGAGAAAGTGAATTGGCGGAAGTGGGTGGGGAGCCCAGAAGCTAACTTTCCGTTTCCTTGACTTTTGGAAGGAGGAGAGGGAAGAGGAGGGGCCCGGAATTTGAGTTTCGATTTCCCCGAAGTTGAGAGGAGGGAGGGGCCTGAGGGGGACCTTCAGAGGGAGTGGAGGAAGGAGGGAGAGGGGAAGGGGGTGGGGGAGAGCCACTTAGTAATAGTGCCACTTAGGACTCTATGGCCTCTGCCCAGGCCTGGGGTGGTGTTGCCTGTGGGACCTCCACGACATTCCACTCCCCGCCCCCCGCCCGGGAGGTGGGGGGAGTGGGAGCTGGAAATGGCACAGCTGGCCAGAGGCTGAAAGGTTGGAAGGTAAAAGAGAACTCCTGGTCCCCACAGAGGGGTCTGGTCCCCACCTCACAGTCAGATGTTGAGGGTTGGGCAGTATGGTAGGGCTCCTGGCCCCCCACTGGAGCCTCGGTCCTCCTTACTCAAATCATAGATTTAATTGTAGATTTAGAGATGTGGGCAGACCTCCTAGGGTTTAGAGTCCCTGTATCCTTTTCCCTACATCACCTCTACCCACACAGCAGCATTCCCCTCGATCAGCACCCCATCCTTTAGGGCCTGGTCAGCAATCTTCAGATACTTGGGGTGCGGGGACAAGTACTCAGGTGCATGGGAGGGGGCCGTTCTACAGAAGTGCCAAGGAAATTCCTTAACACCCCGTTCCCTGAGCTGGAGGTAGGGTGGGGAGGCTGGACATTGGTAGAATAAATAATCTAAATAAAGCTGTCAGAAACTTCATCATCTTAGAGCCCCCCCTCCAGGGCCATCCCGCTTCCTGCTCAGAGCTGATGGGATGGGAGAGATACCGGAAAATTTGGGGTGTCTGAGTTTGACAGAGCCTTTCTCAGCTCTTAGTGAACTAAGCTTCAGAGGCTAGGGTCCTGGAAAACTCAGAGGCCACCAAAGTCAGTGGCTTTTGGAGTCTTGTCTCTGGAATTAAAGAAATTCGTAGACCACAGAGTTTTAGCGACAAAATTATTGTAAATTCCTAAGTGGGAGCTTAAGAGACAGAAAGCTGAGCTCCAATACATAGGAGGTGGTCTCTAGGATCGGGCTACCATCGGACTGCTAGTCTGAGGGCTCTTTGAAGAACTGATGGTAGAAACTGGACTGAACACACACAGAGAGTGATAAACTGGCCCTACCAAGAAGTGTCCAGGTGCTTCCTCTCAGCTTTGGTTCTGTTCTCACCCAAGGGACCAGAAATTGAAACTCTCTTCTGATGTCTCCGGCATTCTCAGAACTGCTGCTTTGGGGTCCCTCACAAATCCATCTTCTGTTCTCATCGGGGAGAGTGTGGTAGCCAGATCTCCTCCGTTCTTAAGCACGTGACCCCTTCACCTCATCCTGTGCTGGGCGGGGTGGGAGTTTCTCCCACCCCCCAGTGCTGCCTTCTTTCTTCCCTCAAGCTCCCCAGCCCAGTCTCTGGTTGCACCTCTCCCAGGCCAAGGCTCCCAGACCTTGGTTCCTCATTGCCTCCCGGAAAGCAGCCTCTTCCTCGGTGGGTCGCGAGTCTGGATTTGGAATCCAGAGGTCCCCCCACAACCCCCAGCTCTACCTTTTAGGGAGGAGGTCTAAAGACTGGTGCCCTGCTGCATCCTCATGTTCTCTCCTTTACCCCAACCCTGGACTGATGAGGGCAATAGCATCACAGAGAGTCCCAGCCTTGGAGGCCATTGAAGATGGACCCTGCCCTCATGATGGACTTTGAACTCCATCTCTTGGACAAAAAAACAATAGAATCCAAGTTCTACCTATCTTCCTAGGAAACCTGTTGGGGAATATTATTTTAAGGTGTGTTGCTTTTGTTTAAGTTGCATTTGTTTATCTCTGTGAAGCTGTGTTACTTTGCCTGTCTAAAACACCTGATGGTCTAATATAGAGCTGACCAGCCAATGGTAAGGCAGGAGAAAGGATAGGTGGGGCTGGCAGGCAGACAGAAGAAATAGAAGGAGAAATCTGGGGGTAGAAGAAGAAAGAGCAAGAAAATAAGAAAGAGGAGGACATCAAGGACCAGCCACCCAGCGACACAACCAGCAACAGAGTAAGAAAGAAAGGAATACAGAAATAGAGAAAGGTAAAAACCTAAAGGCAAAAGATAGATGGGATAATTTAAGTAGAGCTGGCTAGCAACAGGCCAAGCTAAGGTATGGTGATACATTGTGTACCCTAATGAACTTGCCTGAAGATCAGAGAACAGAGCCAGCCAACTAGATTAGACATTAGAGGTCAGGCAGTGGTGGCACTCGCCTTAATCCCATGCCTTTGCTTGAGAGGCACACATGCCTTTAATCCCAGGAAGTAATATGGCAGGGCAGAGAAAAGTATATAAGGCGTGAGGAAACAGGAATTCACTCTCTTTAGGCCGAGGATTTGGTAGAGGTAAGAACTAGTGGCTGGCTGCTCTGCTTCTCTGATCTTTCAGCTTTCACCCTGATATCTGGCTCTGGGTTTTCTATTAATAAGACCATCTAAGATTCTAATAACACTAAGGTTGGACATTTATAATTAAGAATAAGCCTCCATGTGTAATTTATCTGGGAGCTGGGTGGCAGGCCCCTCAAAAGAGTAAAAACAACCAACAACAAAAACCTAATATTATTTTTCTGCTAAAGGAAACTAGCAATACAACGACCCTTAATGGCACACTGCTATATCCATAGATCAGTGCCTGCCTCAGCCCTCATCAGAGAATCTTGTTCTTGCAATAGATGGGAATTAACACGAAGATTCACAACTGGACAGTGAAAAGATGGTGAGAGACCTTGGAACACTCAATCCTAAATAGTATGTCTTCATCAAAGCCCTCCTCTCAAGGCTCAGACATGTATGTGGAAAGATTGTGGGAGCCAGAGGGATAGATGAATCCAGGGAAGAACTGATGGGCATATGAACTCACAGAGACTGTAGCAGCACACATAAGGACAGCAGTGCCAATCAGATGAGGCCCCAACACTGAGAAGGGAAAGTAGACATGGGTCCCACATCCCTAACTAAAAAACGATCTGCAGCTGATGCCTGATGGAAAAAGGGAAAACTGTTTTTGCCAGTGGAGTCTCACGGGGTATATTAACCACAGATCAGGGAAGGCCCTATGCCCAGGAGTAGTTGGCCAACACCAAACAAATTCGGTGGCATTTTCATGAACTTTTTGTCTCTATCTTCTTTGTCAAGGCATATTTTTCTCACTGGTCTTTTGCTTGTTTATTTTGGTTTCTCTTTTTGTGTTTCTTGTGGGGGTATTTTTGTAGGTATGTTTCTTTTTTGTTTACTTTTGTTACTGTTTTGACTGTTTTTTAAAGCAGAGGAAAAGAAGATAAAGTTGGATGTGTAGGGAGGTGGGGAGGATCTGGGAGGAATTGGGGAGGGAAAACATGATCAAAATATGCTATATGAAAAAATTTTTTCCCTTAAGAAGAAAGCTGCTTGTAAAATGGAATTTCTCAGAAGGGAGGTACATTCTGAAAAACCACTGTTTCACACAGTCTGCAAAACCCGGGGACAGGGTGCAGTCTGATCTCATGAGGTGTGTAGCACAGCAGCTAATAGGTGGAAAACAATCTATATCTGTGTCTTCTGTTGCCGCAGTAAAAGAACATGGGCAACCACACTCCTTCCTGTGCTCTCAGGAGGACAGTCTCTGAGGTTAGGTAGTTCTCTAAGGCTCTGAAGAGGAGCTCAGAGGAAGGGTACCTGCAGTAGTTTTCCAGTTGACTTGGAGGGGTGGGGAATGAGTGGGGGGGATGGTCAGGCTGAGGATCTAGGACTCTTGGAATTTCAGTTTCTCAATGCTCTGAGTCAGCCTCTCCAGCTGGGCTCACTCCCAGCAGGGAGGAGTGTAGATTTGGGAGGACTGAGATAGAGGTCAAAGTTACCCTTAAGTTATTGCCTCTGAGATCCAAGCAGGGTCCTCCAGCTTCTTTCCAGAAGAACCAGGGCTTGTCAAAGTAAGGGAGCCTGTGCCTGGTGGCAGGGTAGCTCCAGGGTTCCTGGAGGATTCCCAGGCCCTCTTTGATCCTGGCCACTCCTGTCTCATTGGTCACTGCCTTTGCTCAGCCTGTGTCCCTCTATCAGGGACAGGCTCTGTCTTAGTCAGGATTTCTGTTGCTGTGAAGAGATACCATGACCACAGCAACTCTTATTAAGGAGAACATTTAATTTGGGCTAGCTTACATTTTCAGAGGTTTGGTCCATTATCATCACGGCGGGACATGGTGATATGTAGGCAGACATGGTGCTGGAGATGAGTCTGAGATTCCTACATCTTGACTTGCAGGCAACAGAGAGTGGTCTGTGTCACCGGGCGTGGTTTGAACATATATGAGACCTCAAAGCCCACCTCCACAATGACACACTTCCTCTAACAAGATCACACTATCTCCAAGAAAGCCACACCTCCTAAATAGTGCCACTCTCTTTGGGGGCCATTTTCTTTTAAACCACCACATTCCACTCCCTGGCCCCCAAAGGCTTGCATTATATCATAATGCAAAAATGCATTCAGTCCAACTTCAAAAGTCCCCATCATAATTGGAATTTTCTTTGAGCCACCAACCAACTCCCAAATAAAGATACAGAGACTTATTGTTAATTATGAATGCTAGGCTTTAGCTTAGGCTTGTCCCACTAGCTCTTTTAACTTAATTTAACCTGTTTCTATTGATCTACATTTTGCCTCAGGGCTTTCTACTTTTCTTTCATTCTGTATGTCCTACTTTTCTGCTTCCTCCATGTCTGGCTGGCTGGCCCCTGGTGTCTCCCTGTCATCTCCTTTTCTTTCTTCCCTGAGCCTAAATTCCTCTTCCTACTTACTCTCCCTCCCCAGAAGTTCTGACTGTATCTCCTCCCTTTCTGTTGGCCATTCAGCTTTTTATTAGACCAATCAGGTGCCTTAGGTAGGCAAGATAAAAGAGCAATACATCTTTACATAATTAAATAAATGCAACACATCTTTGCATAGTTAAACAAATATTCCACAACACCCCATAGTCTATCACAGTCTCAATAATGTTTAAAAATCCAAAGTTCAAAACCTCTTCTGAGATTCATACAATCTCTTAACAGTAATCTGCTATAAAATCAAAATCAAGACACAGATCACATATTTAGAACATATAATGGCACAGGATATACATTACTGCTCCAAAACATAGGGAAGGGAGCATAGTGAGGAAATACTGGACCAAAGCAAGACCGAAAAACAGCTGGCAAACTCCAAACTCTGCATCTCCTTGTCTGATGTCAAAACACTCTTCCGATCAACTCCTTTCAGCTAGCAGCTCTCCTCAGCAGGTATCCCACGGCTCTGGCATCTCCAAAATCTTGGGTTCTCCAAGGCAATCCAGATTTCACCTTCACAGCTTCACACAATGGCCTCTCTAGGCCTCCATTCAGGGACACCCCTGACACATGTCTGGCCTCAGTGACTTTTCTTAGTGGCTCCTTGACTCTAAAGCCAGAACCATGTGGCCAAAGCTGCCAAGTTCTGCTGCTTGCAGGGGCCAGAACATGGCCTCCTTGTTCAGTTACTTCTTCACCAGCTTTCTGTTTTCAGTGGTTATTTTCACTGCCTAAACTCGGCTGTCCTTGAACTTGCTTTGTAGACCAGGCTGGCCTCAAACTCGTGATCCTCCTGCCTCTGACTCTTTCAGTAAATTCTACTAGCGTGTGCCACTGCACCGGGCTCTAAGCTTTTCTTTAATTCTTTTTCACAAGTTGGAGACTTAGGGGGATGTGATCTTGCCCTAAGATCACCATTCCCTTTATTCCATTTCTTAAGCTGTTCTATCACCTTGAACACAGAATTTAGTTCCATTCCACTTCCTGGTGTGATTTTTTTCCTCAAATATTTTTCCTTGCTCATCTTTCTTCTTTTCATTATGTATCTTCATTAGAGTCAATGCTAGTAACCACACAACAGAGTCAATACTAGGCTGTTTTGAGATTTCCTCCACCAGTGGTATTAATCCAAATCTCTTTACTTTAGCATCAGGCAGACTCTTCAGACAAAGGCTAAAAGCAGCACATTTGTAAATGGACAGTTCTCTCCCACCTGCCAGTTCCCGAATAAACACTCATAGATTTAATATTACTTATAAATGCTTAGCCAGTAGCTCAGGCTTATTGCTAACTAGCTCTTACACTTAAATTAACCCATAATTCTTATCTATGTTAAGCCACATGGCTTGGTACCTTTTCTCAGTTCTGCCTTGTCATCTTGCTTCCCCTGTATCTTGCTGGCAACTCCTAATTCCATCCTTCCTCTTCCCAGTATTCTTGGTTTGGTTGTCCCGCCTATACTTCCTGCCTGGCTACTGGCCAACCAGCATTTTATTAAACCAATTCAAGTGACAAATCTCTGCAGTGTACAAGAGGATTATAATAAGCCATGAAAAGATGGAAAATACACAGAGAGTCTGGATACTGTATGTTATTATGTTGTCTTTAAATTTTTTTGACAGCTAATGAACAAATGCTAACTCCTGAGAGACATTTGATTATGAAAGCTGATAGATTAAACCAACCTATATATTTTAAAAATATCTTGACTTCAAAATTTAAGTCAAAAGATATGTTACTTTGAAAAAGAGGATCTGCTTTTATTTCCACAGGAAATGAGAGGCTCTGGATTCATTCTGGGTTAAGAAAAATCAGGTTTGATTGAGGAAGACCCCCTGAAAAATCTCTGATGGGAATGGATGGCCCAGATGATCCAGCATTTCAGAGTGCATCTGTTGCAGTTTCCTCTGAGTTCTGCATCCAGAACAGCTTCACGGTTGCTGGCTGAGATGAGCCAGCCTCACAGAATATTCCAGTTAGGACTTGACCATAATCCTAAATTTTCTCAGGGTCCCCCAAGGATTGTCAGCACCCCCCAATCAACAGGAAGTAAGTCTAAAGAACTACACTCACATTCCCAAAATATTGGTTATAAATGTTTGTTTTCATTTAAGGGGGGTAGGTTACAAATTGTTATTGGTCATAGCAAATCTCTTTCTAAAAGAAGAAATGGGGATATGATATAGAAATGATGGGGGAAAGGATAGATTATTATGATGGGGAAAAGGGTAGATTATTGAATCTACTTTAATCCAAAAAAAAACTATTAGTCTTACATATTTTGCATTGGCTTAGATTTTTGTATATTGATACAAATTTGAGGTTATTTTTGTTAGAACATACTGTACATACATTTCTACCCTTGTTCAAGGTATTGTATCTATACAGCCCATTTAACAATGTAATGCAAATTTCTAGTCCTTGAAAGTTATTATTACAAGCTATTTAGGATAATAAAGAAATGCAGGTTAGTAGTTAGTCACCTATTACAATCAAACTTGTAGTAATAATAGGTACAGGTAAAACAGATTTATTTTAGATAGATAGGTTGTCTTCAAACACTTCAGAGATCTACAGAATTTACAGCATTTAAGATGTTTTAATAACATAAGTTCTTTTTTTTTTTTTTTTAACCACAAGAGACATATCTGCTCCTGGCAGTACCAATCTACTTCAGAGAAGATGATGGACATTGAAGAAACTTCGTATGAAGTTTACTTTCTTTGTGGCAAAAGTTAGCCACTAGGCAAGAAAGTGCCCTTGCCCTCCACTGTTGACAGTATGCTGTCCAAATGGGACAAGCAGAACACAAAAGAAAGGGCTGCCAAACTTTGCCAAGACAAGGTAGGACAGCCCTTCAGAAAATTCTGCTTTACAGAAAAGTCTGTCAGATACTAGACCTGCCTATAGGCTGAAGATGGAAACCCCAATGTTACAGAGGAAACTTTGGTGACTATCCAGGCAGCCAGCTGTTTCTGTCATTTCTCACATTTTTTGGAAGTTGCTTGCTTGCACTTCCTGTTTACATTTTTTTTTTGATATTTCGAGACACAGGTAATATTATAGCCTTCTCAGGTCACTGATGAGGTTGAAGACTAGATAGTTGTAGTTTTCCTTGTTACCAGACTCAGAAAAGAAACTCACTAAAGAGGTATAAAGTGTATAGGGTTGAAAGATACCAAAAGATAGTTTAGGGTTGGTAATGCAAATTAGGATAGAAGGTGAATTAGGCACAACCCTTTGGACTTACCAAGATAGGATAGATAATGGAGTATTTTCTCTGAATTTGTCAAATGTTAATGGACTAGACATTGTTGATGTAATTAGTGCCTGTATATATAGTATATAGTTATTATACTTATTGTATATAGTTTTTCTATATTAGTTATAACCTACTCTTCTTATTTTAGACACAAAGGGGGAAATGTTGCGATATTTTGTTTATGTTCTGACAAATAAAGCTTGCCTGAAGATCAGAGGGTGGAGCTAGCCACTAGTTAACCATAGAGGTCTGGAGACCTTTACAGACAGGAGACTGGCCTCAACTGCTTTTCTAATCCACAGTCCCAAATTTTTTCAGACAAAACGTGGTCAGGCCTATCACAGATTGCCTGTGCCAACTTCTGTCTTAAGTTAGGGTTTCTATTGCTGTGAAGAGACACTGTGACCATGGCAACTCTTAAAAAAAAAAAACCAGTTAATTGGGGTGGCTTACATTTTCAGAGGTTTAGTCCATTATCATCATGGTGTGACATGATGGCATGCAGGCAGACGTGATGCTGGAGCTGAGAGTTCTGCATCCTGATAGGCAGGCAGCAGCAAGTGGTCTGTCTCACTGGGCGTGGCTTGAGCATCTATGAGACCTCAAAGCCTGCCTCCACAATGACACACTTCCTCCAACAAGGCCATACCTACTCCAACAAAGCCACACCTCCTAATAGTGCCAGTCCCTTTGGGGGTCATTTTCTTTCAAACCACCAGAGGCTCCCTCCAAGTTGCTGTACAGGAGAGAAGGCAGGTACCTGCGGCCGGAGGACAGAGCCCTTGAGCATTTCTCCAAGTACTGCTGGATACAGCCTCTGGCCCTAGGGAGGAGTTCCTGCTGAAGAGCTCAGGAATATGAAAAAAAATGTATGCGTGTAGCCTATATTCATATTTCTGAGTGTATTAGGACTGATAGCCACTTTGATCCTTTGCCCTGCATTCTCCCAGGCAAGGGAAAGGCAATTTAAACAAACTCACGACTATGGATACCCCGTAATCAAAAGTCGTAAGTCCCAGATCCCCCTCCTATCTCAGAGATCTCAGAGGTCTTAAGTCTCAAGACACCTAGACACCCAAAATGCAGTAAATCCCAATATGTACTCTCTGCCCTGTGTATAGCCCTTGCCTATAAAAAGGAGCTTATAGCCCTTCCTCAGGGCTACAGAGTCAAATAATTCTCTGTAGTCCTAACTAGTTAGAAGCCTTCTCCTACCCCCGCGATGTTTTTGAATGAAGATGCTTCTGGTTTATAGACTTCGGTGGTCTGTTCCCTGTTATTTTCGCAATTCCAGGACCCAACATTTTGGTGGCCCATCCGGGGATCCGCTCAATTCTGGGAAGGCACCTCAGTCTCTGGCAACTTTATTCTACTGGGTTTGGCTGACTGCGAAGTTTTTATCTGGTTTCTGTATCTGGTGTCCAGACAAACGGAAGATTCGAAAAAGAGTAGGCAGATGTGCCAAAGACCTCTGAGCCGGAGGGGACACTTCCACCCCTCCTCTGGAAGTTGGGTTACTCATCTGTGGCTCTTCGGGACTGGTTTGGGAGCCCTATGACCCTGCGCCCAGCGTTCTTCCTTCTGTACGCCTCGTCAGTTCTGTCTAATTGTGTTGTCTATTGTCAGTCTCTTTGTGGTAATTGTCAGTAAATTAATGTCTACCCTGAGCCAAGCTTCCGCTAAGCCTCAGGCCCCTTTTGGATCTTGCTCTCTCTCATTTCCAGGATTTCAGGAACGCAGCAGTGGTTTTTTGCCAGCCTTCTCTGCCTCTCCCTGCCTCAGGTATCCCCAGCTCTCCACTGCAACCCAGCTGGCTCCACTCTGTGTCAGCAGGGTGTGCTGCGCTGGCCGCCTAGACAATCGCCCCTAGGCAGGTACCTCAGTTCCTGGCCAGAGAGGCCAAGCACCTAGCGGGTGGCTGCTGCCATCTACCTCTTCCGGATGAAAATATTTTTAGATCTAACCAAATGAAACATGCTCCAAAGCTGTGTAGCAGGAAACATGAAGGTCGAGCTGTGACGACCAGGAGTGGTTTTATCAGGAAAGCACAAACGGCCTGCCACCCCTTCCCCTGCCTAAAATTTCAGCTGGAGAAAGTAAGAAAAGTTTTGTCTGGTCTGAATGCATGAATGTGACCACTAACATTTGCTTCTAAATGTGAAAGTCAACTATGTTCAATGAGTCCTGGCTGCAGCTCCTACTGAGTCTGATGTAATAGAATTTTTTTTTTAATGTTTTATTCTGTTAAAAAAAAAACTGGCTTAAAAAAATTAAAAAATAGGATCTAAACAATGCTTGCTTGTTTGATAAAATATTAAAAGCTGCACCTCTGTGCTTGTATATGCAAAAATATGCCTGGCTCTGGCAGCTAAACTTTGTAATTTAAGAGTCACTCAGGTGATTTTTTTTTTAATTTATTTATTTTTTTATTTTCTGAGACAGGATTTCTCTGTGTAACAGTCCTAGCTGTCCTGGAACTCGCTTTGTAGACCAGGCTGGACTTGAACTCACAGAGATCCGCCTGCCTCTGTCTCCCGAGTGCTGGGATTAAAGGCATGCGCCACCACCTCCTGCTGATGATGAT
>CABHPQ010132210.1:0-12232 GCA_902168405.1 Peromyscus aztecus | reverse complement strand
TTTTTTTTGGTTTTTCGAGACAGAGTTTCTCTGTGTAGCTTTGCACCTTTCCTGGAACTCGCTTTGTAGACCAGGCTGGCCTCGAACTCATGAAGAGATCATGAGAAACAGGCAGAGCAGGCTGTGTATGGGGCCAAGGAGGTGATCAAGTCCCTTGAGAAAAGCCAAAAGATTGTGAATAAATCCCAGATATAGCGCTTTGGATTATTTACACTTTTGGAGCTTGGTTTTGCCTTATATAGATCATGGTTGTACCCCGTTTTCTCCTTCTTTAAGTAAAAACAAACAAAAACTAGATATTTTAAAGAAATAACTTCAGCATATAAATTTATGAGGCTATGGGACATTTTAAAATTTATATTTTATTAAGAATGGACAAATACCTTACAGACTTACTAAGATAGCTAATTGTTCAATTGCTTAAGCTATTATGCAATAAGGCCAAAAATTAATAAAAGATGGTAACCTAAGCCATCTGACAACTTGGAACCACTGGCTTAAAAAATGTTTCTCCTTAATTAAGGTTTATTCATGCAAACAAATGTTGACTTAAAAATATATATGTCTAACCCCCTTGTTTTTGCTAGCTTTTTAAAGCTATATCTATTTTGATAAACTGAGTCATAAAGGAAACTGATATGTTCCATAATAATACACTATATAAAGATCAAAAATAATAATAATATCTTAAGATTATGCTATCAGCTCTTATCTCAGGACTTGTAGATTGCTCATTGGGTATGATTTAAAAACTGTAATTTGTAACAAAATTTGGCTCTAAACTTATAACAAAAGGCTTATACTTAAAATTCTATACATGGGGATATATATATATATATATATATATATTGTTCAACTCCTGTTTAATATATATTATGTATATACACATATATGATTTAGATTTAACTCTCTCTCTCTACACACACACACACACACACACATAAATGTAAGCTGGATTTAATTCTACATAAATATGCTTATAACTACTTAGATCCAACTATTGTTTTAAAAAACACACATGTTTTAAATAGCAACCAAATGGGTCTCCTCCATCTTGGCTGATGACCTTATCAGGATGTAGGTGGCCACATGGTTGACAATCATCTTTACAAAAATTAAAAAATACATATCATATGACACTTTTTAGTCGTAATGAATTTTCTGTTCATTGTATCTCCTTTTAAACCAAGGAAGCAATGAGTCTCAAATATTCTGAATTGATATAGACTCTTATATGATAATAAGAATATAAGGTTATATTTGTTACAACATACTGTATATACGATTCAACTCTGGTTTAAAATATACTGTATATGATGTTAAAATTTTAAGGTTATAAGGATCTATTCAGACTAACAAAAACTGACTTAGAGATTTACACCTAAGTATTTATGTCTTTGCCAAGTGTTCAACACCAAGCTTCTAGAGAATCTATATAAATGATAATACATGTTTGATAAATAAGATATTTTTATATTATAAATTATAATAAAACTTCAGGTCCCCCGAGAGGGTCCTTTTCCCAGGGTTGGACACTTGGGCAGGAGCTCCCATGGCTTGTCAAGGACAATGCTGGCCTCTGGACTCCCTTAGTCCCTGCTCACTAGCCTCCCCAGCAACTCACAGACCCCCTTTTCTCCTGTTCCCATTTGGCCCTGGGAATCTGTCACTTTTCCTTGCTTTCCCAAGAGATTCTGTTTTCACCCATGGAACACATATTTTGGTTTCTTTACTACTAACTTATTATAAACAAAATAAGAGTAGTTAAAAAATATGCAGGTCAGTGGCCAGCCACCTTAGACAGGAATGAAATGTAAAGTCCTAGTCTTATAAAAGCCTCTAACTATGGTAAACTATGTCCGCCATCTTATAAATGACCAAATTCTTTAATTATAGTCATGCATACTAAGTACAAATATAATTAATTACAGGGATAAGCCTTACTTAGCCCCCTGTACATGTTTCCAAAGTTAAGCTTAAAACAAATAACTTAAAACAAATAAAATTCATTTATTCAGATATACCTAATAGGTAGATAGTCCTCAAATGCTTCAGAGATCTGCAGAATGTAGCATCTAAAATATTTAATAAAAAAAAAGCTTTTTATGATAAAGAGACATGCCAGCTCCTGGCAACAGCACCCTTATCTCCTCCAAAGAAGATAGATGGGTACAAAGAACCTCCACCTGGAGCTTGCTTTGCCAAGACCCTGTCCAGACTGTGGACAAACAGGACACTGGGGAATCGATTGCCCCACTTTACCTAGACAAAGTGGGCTGGTCCCCTCAAGTTCCTACTTCACAGAAAAACCTGTCAAATCCTCTGGGCCTGGCAGCCAGATGCTGCCCTGAGACCTCTGCCCCCAATGAACACAGAGAAACCTGGGGTAGCTGTCTAGGTAGCCAACAAGTCTCTTTTTAATAGATTTGAAAGCTACTTGGTCTACACTTCTGTTTATTCAGATAAAATTCATCCTTCATAGAACTCTGGTGACATTTGATGGCTAGACTAATAATAGCTTTATCAGTTTAACAATAGCAACCATGGCTCCAACTGCCTTCTTAGTTCCCCTTCTGTGTAAAATTCAGGGCACAGGCCTCACTTTCCTAGAGCTACTACTAGGTCTAGACACAGTTTGCCTTATTGCTGGACTCAAAAATAAAATAAACTCACAAAATAGATTTCAATGTAACTTTTACTATTCCTTTATCAAAAGGAACTCGATTAACAATGACTGCTCTCAGTAATCAATCACCTGTGTCTCCTGGTAAATAATAAGCTTGTAGAGCACTGACTACTTACTGTTAGATTTCTTTTGGTTGTCTTCTAAATATAAACTTAAAGATGCTTCTCATTGAGCTAAAGACATTTCAGTCTAATCTATACCTGGCTCTCTGGACAAAAAAGAAAAAAAATGTTCATGCTTTTTAACCTCTATAACTTTTACTAGGACCCAAAGGTATGAGTCTACTCCAGCTGTTTTGGAGATACCTGTTACTTGCTTTTTCTACAATGTGGATTTCAACACAAAATGGTAACACTAATGTATATAAAACTCCTATGTCTTTTTATAAACTAAAAATGCATATACGCTTCAAAAAATCAAGAAAGTTCTTAGACTTGTATCCACTTCTCACAGGTCAAAAGGATTCCAGGTAAGTACAGCCTAAATTTTCCTCTTACCTGTCTATTTCTGTGGATGATATTTCTCTCTCTGTCCTGGGATTCCTCCCCTTCCCCAGTTGCTAGGACTATGGGCCTGAGAGTTCCAATTGTAATATTTTCTTTTATATTACTAAATTTTAATTTCTGTCCCTAGAAATTTATTTCAGCAGATTTCCACTTGGCTGACAGACACATCCAGGCATCAGCTGACTTCAACCTGTGAGCCTTGGACTTGCTGAAAGCTGATATGGGCCAATCCAGCTGATGTAAATGCTCTTGTCCCTTGGTGGGTCAACAAACCAGATGCTTCTGATAAGTGCCCCATTGCCTAAATTCCTTCCTTACCTTGACTAGTCTGTCAGCCTTCTTGGACCCTGATCATCTATGCCCCATTTCAGCTTGAAGCAGCCATAAAAGAGAGTGCATTGTCCCTACTCCTGAAACAGGCTGGAAAAGGCCAAGTCAAAGGAAAGCTCCCTGACATGGGGGACAAAATAGATAACTGTAATTCAATGCCTATTGACATACCAAAAAAAAAAAGAGTACCTGTTAAAACCAAATAGACTCAGATCTATCAACAGATAGATTCATTAGCTGAAATAACTCTATAATATAATAAGACAAACAACCTGCTCTAAATAAAATAGAAAGATTATCATATAACTTTAAGATGATAAAAAATGAATCAAAGGTTTGATTCTGATATAAACTCAAGGGGGAATGAAGAGCCCAGGAATATGGAAAAAAACTGTACGCTTGTAGCCTATACACATATCTCTGGGTGTATTAGGACTGATAGCCACTTTGACCCTTTGCCCTGCTTTCTCCCAAGCAAGGAAAAGGCAATTTAAATGAACCCATGACTATGTAAATATTTTGAACTAACATCCTGTAATCAAAAGTGGTAAATCCCAGATCTCTCTCCTATCTCAAAGATCTCAGAGGTACCAGGAGAATGCTAGTTCAAGTCTCAGACACCTAGACACCCAAAACGCAGTAAATCCCAATATGTACTCCCTGCCCTGTGTATAACCTTTGGCTATAAATAGGAGCTTGTAGCTCTTCCTTGGGGCTACAGAGTCTAATAATTTTCTATAGTTCTAACTAGTTAGAAGCCTTTTTTCCCTCCCATGGTGTTTTTTTAATAAAGATGCTTCTGGTTTATAGACTTCAGTGGTCTGCTCCCCATTATTTGCGAAATTCCAGGGTCCAATACTGCTTTGTGGTGAACCAGAATTAGACATTCCAGGATTAGGAGCTGAGTCCACAACAGCTCTCCAAGCAGTGCCCTCCACCTGAGAACCTTAGATAGGATGGTCAGTGTCTTAGTTAGGGGTTATATTGCTGTAAAGAGACACCGTGACCACGGCAACTCTTATAAAGAAAACATTTAATTGGAGTGGTACAGTTTCAGAGGTTCAGTCCATTACCGTCGTGATGGGGAGCATGGCACCATCAGGCAGACATGGTGCTGGAGTAGCTGAGAGTCCTACATCTTGCAGGCCACAGGAAGTCAACTGACACACTCAGCAGTATTCTGAGCAAAGAAAGCCTCAAAGCCCGCCCCCACAGTGATGCACTTCCTCCAACAAGGCCATACCCACCTCAACAAAGCCACACTTCCTAATAGTGCCACTGCTGTGAGATTATGGAGACCAATTACATTCAAACTACCACAGGTAGGGAACAGGGATCTATGTTTGTCCCTGCTATGACAGGAGTGGTATTGACAGGCTGGTGACATGTGGTCCATGAAAGAATTCACCAAGACAAAAAGGTAAAAGTAAAGGGTATATTAGAGACACAAGCATGCCACCATAGGCTGAATGGTAAACTTCTTTCCACTGAGGCAAGAAAAAAAAGGGTAGGGATGACTATGGGGACTTCTCACCAGCTGAGAAGCAAGAGCTCCACAGTTAAAAGCACTGGCTGCTCTTGCAGAGGACCTGGGTTCAGTTCCCAGAACCCACATGGCAGTTTACAAATAACTCTGTAACTCCAGTTTCAGGTGATCCAATGGCCTCTTCGGGCCTCCTCAGACACCACATGCATGCACGCACGTGCACATGGTGTATATACATACATGCAGACAAACATTTGTACACATGAAATAAAAGTAAATCTTTCTTAAAAAAATTCCAAGGCAGTGAGCATTAGTTTATGGCCTTTCTCCCTTTCTTACTGAAAACCTGCAGGTTCTTGGGACCCTTGCCAGAAATCTCATTTGCAATAAAAGACCCCCTGTGCAACCCTAGTGGCTCCTGGTTTTATTTTATCAAATTATAATACCATCCAGAGCTACCTTTTAATCTTACTCATCAAAAAGGTGAAAGGAAGAAAGAAAGAAAGAAAGAAAGAAAGAAAGAAAGAAAGAAAGAAAGAAAGAAAGAAAGGAAGGAAGGAAGGAAGGAAGGAAGGAAGGAAGGAAGGAAGGAAGGAAGGAAGGAAGGAAGGAAGGAAGGAAGGAAGAAAGAAAGGAGTTCTTAGTAAGAATTTGAGATATGACTTGCGGGCCATCAAAATGGTACTCATGGCCCTACTGCTCTGCTTACACCACTCATCCCTGGGAAACCCACACCCATTCTTTCCCTGAACACTTTTCTTTCTGCTTTTAATTTCAGGCCCATCCTAAAATTCCTTTCTGCAACAAGACCAAGGATCTGGTTTTACCCCATTGGAGATCCCTAAAAAAACCAATGGAAGTTCTCAGGCTCCTACTGCCACTGAAAGGATGGCCTTGAAGGATTGGGATAGTGCTCAGCTAAACCCCACTGAGGCCAGGACTGCTTAGCTATGCACACCTCTCACCTCTGTGTGTTGACATTTTGTTTGTACTCTAACAAATAAAGTTTGCCTGAGAATCAGAGAAGAGAGCCAGCCACTAGATTAAACATAAAAGCCAGGCAATGGTGTCATACACCTTTAATCCTAGCACTCAGGAGGCAGAGATCCATCTGGATCTCTGTGAGTTCAAAGCCACCTTGGACTACACGAGATTAACTGAGTCTAAAAGAGAAACAGAGCCAGGCAGTGGAGGCACATACCTTTAATCCCAATACTTGGGAGTCACACGCCTTTAATCCCAGCACTAGGAAAGTTGAGACAGGGCTGGGCATTGGGGATCAGTGAGTCTTTGACTCAAGAAAAGGCCAGCACATGAACTGCCTGTGCAGTGTACTGGCTGCCAGAAAAAATATTAACAGGCTCAGTCTGGCACTCCACTAGAACCTTAAGGAGGGCCAATAGCTCACCCAATTGAACAGAACCAGGGTTAGGGATAACATATGTAACATCTTTGGAGCCAGGATGCTGGATAAGAGCATCATATCTGTTTTTATTGGAATCTGAAAAGGCCAAGTTAGCATGAGAGATGGGAGCAGAGGAGGGAACTGCATGGTGCTGTATCTTTATTGGAAGTGTGGGGAGCTCTGCTAAGGTCTTGTTTTTTGACAAATGATTGCCAATAGTTCCTGTGAATCCTGCAACCATTTCCTGGAATGAGATAGAGTCTGCCCAGAGGGACTGGGTATTCTTTTTTTTAAATATTTTATTTATTATGTATACCGTGTTCTGCATGTATGCTTGCATACCAGAAGAGGGTACCAGATCTCATTACAGATGGTTGTGAGCCACCATGTGATTGCTGGGAATTGAACTCAGAACCTCTGGAAGAGCAGCCAATGCTTTTAACCTCTGAGCCATCTCTCAAGCCTGAGACTGGGTATTCTTTAGAGAAAAGGAAAAGATAAGTTTATCTGGCTCTCATCCATATGTTCTTTGTGCCAGCATTCATGCCTTAAGGTCAAGTTGGAAGGACTGGTCAAACTTAGAGGTGACCTTGTGCATGTCAGAATGTGCTTGGTGTATCCATAGAAGGGGGTCAGATTACCATAATACTCCCCCAAATCCCCTGGATGTCCAGAGGACCATTGCCAATAAGGGCCTTTTGGGATCATGGTGTTGCAGACTGGAGGTGGCTAGAATGGCCAAAACCTTTTGTAGCAAATCTTTAGCTTCTTGGGTAAACCTAACCTTAGTGGAAGAACAAGTGGGGTCCTCCAACAATGAAAAGAGGTGTCTCATCTCTTGGTCAGAGATGGGCAGGAAGGGTTTAAGCCAATTAACCATTCCACACAATTGTAATTCTGAGAGTAAGTACAATTCCTTCATTTCCAATTTAAAGGAAAGGGGGTGGTCCTGCTTAGCAATAGAAAAGCCTAAAAAGGCAAAGGGGGGTATCATTTGAACCTTATCTGGCACCACTATCAGATGTAATGACATGAGATCTTTTAACACTCTTTTGGCAGTCCTTTGCAGATAGACTGCATCCAGATGTGCCAGAAGGAGAGCATCCATGTAATGGATTAAGAGGATATCCTTGGGAATATTTACCAAGACCTGAGAAACAAATAACTGGCAGGCTGTAGGGCTATTCTTCATTCCTTAGGCTAAAACAGTCCATTGTTATCTCTTGGCTGGCTTGTGCATATTAAGTTCCTATACTATAAAGGCAAAGCAGTCTCGATCCTGTGGCACCAGGGGTATTTGGAAAAAAAAAAAAGCAATCCTTAATGTCTAAAACTAAAATATAATAAGATGGAGGAATAACGGTAGGGTCGGAGAGGCCTGGTTGTGAGGACCCCATTTTTTTCATTTGATCATTAACTATATGAAGATCCTGCAGGAGGTGGTAGTGTCTCAGTCTCTTGGGAATAACAAATATGGGGGTATTGTGTTTATTTGTGGTTGGTTCTATGTGACCCATATTTAGCTGTTCTGCAACTAATTCCCTTAGGATTGACAGCTTGAGTTCAATTATAGGCCACTGATCCACCCAGACATCTTGATTCAAGAGCCATGTCAACGGAATGGAGCTAGGAGGCTCAATTGTGGTGGATTTTTTGAGGGACTGTGGTCCTTAGAATTTGGGGGTGCAACTCATCCATAGGATTGCCATTTGCCAAACCTGTCTTTTCATGGACCTGAAGATCATCAAAGAAAGCTCTGTCATCAGTAGTTAGAAAAGCATCCATATCCTCTGCCTCAGAGGTTTCTTAGTACTGTAGAAATAATAGGGTAAATGGTTCCTTTGTTGCCATCAAGGTCTTTTCAATGGACAGGATGGGTGGTAATTTTTGAGTCTTGTTGGCCTCCTACTCCACTGATGCCAGGGCCAGGTCTAAATTTCCAATGAGGGAAGTGGAGCACCTCTGTTTCTGTTAATATGGTGGTGTCTGCACCCATGTCCACCAAGTCTTTAACAGCTTGTCCATCAAGATAGACTATCAGCATTGGGGAATGTGGAAAAATGGGCACTGTCCAATAGATTTTTGGATTACCAGAGCCTTCTCTTACTGGCAGGGCTCAGGAATGCCCTGACTAGAATTTAAAGGGACTGATGCTTTGGCAGGGTGTGATCTGCAATCCTTTGCCCAGTGAAATCCTTTATTGTTTCTGGTGCATCAGGTCCTAGGCTTTGCTAAAGGGCATTTCATGCCACAAATGGCCTGGTTTAGTGCATCCTCAGCTAGATCTGTCTACTTGGGGACCCTTGGGTGTGTCATTGGTGTGCTGCCTGCCCACAAGGAAGGCATCCAGGGAATCAGTGAGGGCAGTGATAGGACCATTATTGGGGTCAATATCTCTTGTGGCCAATACCCATTTGTGAATGTCCAAGGACCACTATGACCATATTGTGGGTCAGGCCATTAAGCCCTTCCCAAACCGATTGTTTGATTAACATTTCCCTAGTGGGGTCCAAGTCTACTCTCCACTCCACTGCCTCATTGACACGTGAGAGAAAATCAGTAAAAAGTTCCCCTGGCTGTTGAATAAGATTGTGGAAGTAAACTGAAGGGTCATGAGAGGTGCATGCCTTAAGAGCCTCGAAGGCCAGGTCAGAAATCTGTTGGTAGTAGGCTGGGTGGCCAATCTGTGCCTGATGGACACGATGGACAAAGTTACCTCATCCAGTGAACATGTCAAGGTTCCCTGGAACATTAAGAGGTTCTGCTTGATTATTGTAAGCCGATTTCCCGCTAAGAAAGGCAGCCAGCTCCAGCGCAGCTTTTAGCAGACTATATCAATCAAAGTAAGTCTGTAGTTGCATTGCCCATTGAGTGAGGGTGTGTTTGAAGTAAGGTGAATCTGGGCCCAACTCATTAGCCAACTTCTGAATAAGGGAGAGTTCAGCTGTGGGGTTGGGAATCCAGGGCTGGCTAGTGGCATTTTGTCCCAGGTTGACTGGAAAGGCTTCCATCTGCCTTTGAGGCCCGAGACTGGGGGTGAGGGGATGGGAGGGGTGGGCTGTGGCGCCTGGGGGGCATACCTCAGCCCGAGGGAATTTCCACCTTCAGGGGCAGGTGGATATTGAGGCACTCAGCTCTAAGGGTACCATGGTGGAGGTGCAGCCTCCTGAGGCGGGAGTGGAGCTGACAGGGAAGCAGCACATACGTTCTTAACTGTGGCCATGCTCTCCTCAGCAGGTTTCGAGGGGCCTGAATTGTCTGCCTCCTCCTCATCATCATCGTCGGATGCCGTAGAGAGATCAGACATGGAAGGGGTGGAGGTGATGGAGAGGTTACCCATTTTGTAGAGGGAGACAGCAGGCAAGCAACAGTCAGAGAGAAGATGGCAGCCAACAGGGGTGGAAAATTGTGTCAGACCTTTATGTTTTATGCTTAGTGGGGGACTTCTGTGGTTTTTTTTTTTTTTTTTAGGCCACGGCCATATGACCATACAGTGTCTCCAGATGAGGGATGGCGTTCAGGAGCGGAGCCTTGATTTTGCCTCTTGGGGGATCAGCCCTTATGTGGAGGTGCCGGGCAAACCAAAGCAGAAAAAAAGTGCCTTCCTAACCAGATGGGCAGACAAATATGACAGACAACACGAAAGAAGGAAAGAAAAAGGGGAGGGGGCCCCTACACTTACCTGCCAAAGGGACCAAAAACACGCAACATTAAGGGGCCTTCAAACCGAAACACACCATCTTGGGGGCACTGTCCTGTGCCATGAGTGAGGGGAGGGAGATGACCAGAACCTGTTTGGGTGCCAGATGTTGCTGGGTCCTAATGGCTCCAGGACTCAGGGGACGGGGGTGAGAAGACGCGGCATCAACGGCACAGACACCAGGACTCAGGTGAAAGGCAAACAGCAGACTCATTTATTCAGCAATGGGGAGAGCCTCCTATACCGTCCTTCCAGCACCCAGGCTGCATCCTGATCCGGTGACATTGCATGGTCGACCCTCATTGGCTAGGCACCATCAGGACCTCTGACAGCGCCTGTTGCTAGGCCCTCAGGCAGACTCCAGGTTGGCTCATCTCTCAGCCTCATAGGCCCTGTCTTCCTTAGTTACCCACCTATAAACCTAGCACTTTGGAGGCAGGAGGCCAGAAGAGACTGCAACAGAAACAAGGCCTTCTGGAAGAAAAGTTCCAGAATCCCTACTCAAGGTTCATGTCCCAACCAGCACCTGGGCCACATTCCTGGATCTATGCTTGTCCCAGGGCAGGAGGCTGCAGGGACAAGGGCTTCCCTAGCTTGTTCCCTAGTTGGATAATAGCTCTACCTCACAGGATCTTCACCTTGACAAAAATCTCAGATCTTCAGGATCTTCAAGGGCAGGGAGTAATATTCACAGCCCCCCAAGTGTCCAGGGTGCTGCCCATATTCCATGAGGACTCCTGTGGTGTTAACCATATGGGTTCTGATCGTCTCTGGGGCAGTGACCTCTCAAGGACAGAAGGACAGAGCAATGATGGCTCCCTGGTTATCCCACTGTGTCAAGTCAGGCCTTCCCAGTGGTGTCATCCAATATAGACTGGGACTCCAGAAGAGGCACAGTGAGTCTTTGGTTGTTCTGAGCCAGGACATGAGCCCCTGCAGTAAATGGCTTCCACCTCTGAACTGAAAGAATCTGGCAGGGCAGCATCTCTTCACCTTTGAGGGCTCCTGAGAAATGGAGAAACCCTCTCTCTGTCCCCAGTATCAGCCCTGAGGGAAGCCCGTCCAAACCAAGGGATACTCCACTCTGAGCTGGGTAACAGGAGGCAGCTATGGGGCTGGCTGAAAGGACAGAGATGTGGGCCAGCAGTCAGGACTCAGTAGACTCAGTGCAGCAAAAGGAAATCGGACTTCTCGACTGGGAGAACAAAGAGTTTATTGGACTCGACGGGGAGGGCTTTGAGCCGCACGTGTGGGAAGCCTGCAAGAGCCCAGAGCTTTATGTGTGGACAGTGGTGGCACAATGCCTCGGCATCCCACCCCTTCCCTGGACTGTCCACATGCCTCCAGGGCCAAGGACAGCAAGCCACAACAAAATGGCATGCTGGAGGTGCAGATCTGAAAGACCTGGTTGGGGAGTGGGACACCTGCCCAGCAGGGAATATAAAGTGGAAGCCAGGTGGCCCACACCCTAAGCCCCACCTCAGGGTTTTTATAACTCACAATTCATCACTAGAGGGCTCCAGGAAGGAGTGATTACATGTTGGGATACAAAAAGGAGGGTGGGAGGAGCAGGAAGGACCCTCATAGCAGGACTTGCAGGAAGACTGACCCCAGGCTGACCAGAAGCACCCCTGCCAGGGTCCAGATGCTGCCCCCAGTGGGAACTGCTGAATTGCAGAGGTCTCCCTTACAACAGGAAATCTTGGAGCTGACGGAGGTATCAAGGAAAGGGTTACTTGGGATATTGCCAGAATAATTCTGATCTTCAGGGCAGACGGGAAGGCAGAACTTGCTATTTCTTTTCTCTTTGTAAGATTCTGTAAGACATCAGGGAGTGATTTCACAGTGTATGCAGGAACAACTCCGAACCCCAAAGTCTGGGGCACATGCCACCATGCCTAGCCTTGTCTCTAAGGCACATTGAAGCCAGACATGGTAGCTCACACTTGGAATCCCAGAACTTGGAAAACTAAGGCAGGAGGATTAGTATGAGTTCAAATCCAACCTGGGCTACATGGGGAGTTCTAGACCAGCCTGGGCTAGAGTGAGACCCTGTCACAAAAAAAAAAAAAAAAAAAAAAAGGCATGGGCTGGTAAGGTGGCCTGATGGATAGCATGC
>CABHPQ010132209.1:0-24114 GCA_902168405.1 Peromyscus aztecus | reverse complement strand
GGGAGGGTCCAGTATAACATGAATTGCTAAATGGTCTTATTAATAAAAATCCTGAAGCCAGATATTGGGGTGAAAGCTGAAAGATCAGAGGAATAGAACAAGCCAGCCACAAGTTCTTCCCACTAGGAAATCCTTAGCCCAAGAAAGCTACTTCCTGTATACTCACTCCTTATATACTTTTCTATGCCCTGCCATCTTACTTCCTCTCTATCTGCCTAACTCTATCATTTCCTGTCTGTCTCTACAGACCTCCAGACCTCTATGGTTAAGTAGTGCTGGGATTAAAGGTGTGTGCCACCACACCTGGCTCTGTTGCCAGGGTGGCCTTGTACTCATAGAGAACCGAATGAATGTCTGCCTCTTGAATGCTAGGATTAAAGGCATGTGCTACCACTACTTGACCTCTATGTTTAATATAGTAACTGGCTTTGAATTCTGATCCCCAGGCAAGCTTCATTTGTTAGAGCACAAATAAAATATTCACCACAGCACAGCCCATTGCAGATGGTGCCATACCTGGGCAGGTGGTCCTGGGGTGTAAAAGAAACCAGGTGGAGCTGAAAGGACCAAGCAGATGCCATAACAGACTGCTCAGTCTTTTCTCAGAGACCAGGCCTCAATTTCAGTTTCCTGAGACTTAAGCAAGCAGTTTCTGGGAGGGCCATGAACAAAAGACATAGTCCTTGCAGTAGCTCCCTTTCTGCACATGCTCTGACTATTCAAGGTTCAGCCAGTTGTTTACTGTCTGGGACCCCTCACTAACTTAGAGCTATGTGCATGGGTCAATGTGAATGTGTGAGACCAGCCAGCCCCCATGGCAACTCAAGGACAAAGCCTGGGACTTGTCCAGGCCTGCCCCCAAAATGGTAACTGTAACCCCCAACCAGTAAATTCAAAGGTTACACACCCTCACCCAATCACATGATGCCAAGGCTTGTATCAGCCTGTTTGCAGTTTTTCCCTTTAAAAAACCCTCACCCTGAGAGCTCAGGGCCATCCTCCTCCACCCACTGTGTGGGATGTTGGACACGAACCAAGCCCTAGCTTGCTTGTTATCAATGAACCCCTGTGTGTGTTGCATCGAATATCGGCTCTGTGGTGGTCTTGCTCAGGGGTCTCTCAATGCAGCCACAACAGAGCAAGCTTTGGAAAATCAAGCAAGTGGGCAGCACTATTCCATGGCCTGTGTTTCAGTTCCTGCCTTGAGTTCCTGTGATGATTTTGTTCAATGATAAACTGTGATGTGAAAGTATAAGCAAAATGTGGTGGTTTAAAAGAAAATGGCCTCCAGAGGGAGTAGCACTATTAGGAGGTGTGGCCTTGTTGGAGTGTTACAGTGGAGGCAGCCTTTGAAGTCTCATATATGCTTAAGCTATGCCCAGTGAGACAGTTCACTTCCTGTTTCCTTTGGATCAAGATGTAGAATTCTCCAGCACCATGTTGGTCTGCATGCAGCCATATTCTGAGCTGCCATGATCCCTGCCATGATGGTAATGGACTGAACCTCTGAAACTGTAAGCTGCTACCTCAATTAAATGTTTTTCTTTATAAGGGTGCTGTGGTCATGGTGTCTCTTCACAGCAATAAAAAACCTAACTAAGCAAAAAATAAACCCTTTCCTCCCTAACTTGCTTTTTGGTCCTGGTGTCTCTTCACAGCAATAGAAACCCTAACTATGAGACACTCTAAGACACAATCAAACAATGTTATCAAACTAGTGAGTGAAATATGAAGATATATTGCCAAGTGTCCATGGGTGTGTTTGATTTGATGATGATGCAGAAGTCAAGTATTCAAGGAAGACTGAGCCCCTGAAGAAATACAAGGACTCTCAATCACCCAGAGAATTATTACTAGGTCCATGGCTCACAATTGTCTTTTACCTTGGGAAGTTTCATGATGTTCGGGCTTCCACACAAACAGGTATTTAAGGCATTAAGAAAAGCAAAATGGATTAACTTAATTACACACTTTCAACCCATTGGTTTTATTTAATGAGGCTCATCTCCCGAGACACTTTAATCAAGATGCAAAATTATGCTCTTTGAAAAAAGGACTGATTTGTTTTCCTCAGAGACCAAGATGGAGTCTGGTTTTTCTCTCATAGCTGTGATCTCTGAGGTCTCCTTGGTAACCTCTTCATGCCCCTGTGAACATCGGCCTCTCTCCTCTTTAAGATTCAGTGAACTCCCCCATTACTTCTTGTGCAGCCCTGGCTCCCACAAGGGAGAGAACAGGAAAAAAGCATTCCCTTCACTGGCTTCCTTTAAAGTATCGGCCAGCTACCTGGTTTTGATTTGCCAGTGAAAGTATATTAGGAAGTCGAGGGGGAGCTGTTGAGGTACCCTGCACAAAAATAAAAAGAGTGTTTATGAGGAGGAATGCTGCAGCTCTGGGGAGGAACATTCTGGATGATGTCTTTCCTTTTCCTTCTCTGGGAGGGGAGGGTAGAAGAACACTGAAGTAGTTAAGAACCTAGCTTCCAGGTCAGCTTAGGTTGAGTCTCCAATTCTGCTCCACATCATAGACGAGGCCCCTTGAGCATGTTGCTTCATCACTTTACACCCCAGTTTCCTCATCTATACAATGAGGAAAATGATGTTTCCCATAGCTTCAAGCTCTATTTAGGAAGGAGGAAATAATGCATATAATGAATTTAACATAGTACCTGGCCTAAAATGAGTACTGAGGAAATAAATATTAGCCATCTCAGGTGGCTTTTGATAGATAAACGGCACTGGTGGCGGTGCTGGTTACCGGCCAAAAGGTCATGGTCAAGACAGAGCCCGGTATCAGTATTCAGAGCTTTATTAGGAGGAAAAAGGTGGGGAGACGAGAGCCAGGCCTGGAGAGAGAAAGATGGTGGGGTGAGGGGAGAGGGAGCAGAGCAGAAAGAGAGAGAGGGTGGGGTCTGCGACCGGCTTTCTTAAGGTGCAGATTGTGTGACCACACCTCACACACGTAGTCGCCAGCACACACTGATGACATAAGATGCAAGACCCTGAGTTGTGCATGTGTAGCTGGAGTAAGGGCAGAATTCTAACAGCTTTGTCTTTCAAACAAACAATTATGAATACAATATAACCTCAACTTAGCATTCTGGATTACTTCAAAGTGTCCACAACCATGATGAGCCAAAATCAGATTTTTCTCAAGTAGCCATTACTATGCTAGCTCTCTCTAATTACTCTCTTATGCTTTTAAAAGTCCAAGTCACATTTGACAACCATAAGCAACCAAGTATAGATTAAAATATATGCATTCGTCTTTGCTAGAATGATCCTTAGCTACAAGCAGATTAAGAAAGAGTGTTCATCATTCCAAATGGGAGTCATGTATCCAGGGTGTCTACATCCTATTCCTTATGTGGAATATTTTTTTGGTTATACAACCATATAGTCTATTGGTGCATACATTTGTAAACTAAAAGCCTGACTGCCTGAAACATCTTTGGGAAAAGAAATAAGAGATACAATGATTCATAACAGTCATTAGTATTGTACACAGAGCCCCATCCAAGCACCATTTTGGAACCATAAAGGTAGATTTTTCTTTATATTAGTAAAATGTTTGTTTGTTTTTACTGAAGACCTCACTGTGTTCCATCTGGGAGATGTATGCCAAAAGAGGCATTAACAACAGCAACAAAGTGTTTACTGAGTGAGAAGAGTTGAAATCATGTATGCGGCAGAGGGCTTATTAGGAAGATAATTTTGTTGCTTATGAAAATATTCTGATAAATAGATTTGGCACAAAAGATAGAACCCAGTATCAAAGGAGAGAGTTCCGTGAAAGTGATGGGCAGGGATGTGCCTGCTGTGAGGAGAGTAGAGAGAGCAGGGAGAAGAGAAAGAACAAGAGAAATTTGGGATAGTGGCTCAGAGCTGTAACCTCAGCCCTTGGGAGGTGGAGGCAGAAGGATTGAGAGTTTGATGCAATCAGGAAAGTGTGTTATTCAGTTCCATACCAACCCGAGTTACAAAGATGCTGTCTCAAAACCAGACAGGAAAACAGCTGGGGCAATACGCAAAATCTAACAGTCCAAGGAGAAAGATGACCACCAGGAAATTCCTAGTGGAAGAATAGACGGACATGGGATTTTAAAAACTACAGTGCTAATTATCTTACTTTGAAATAGTCTGTTTGGCAGCGGAAATTGGCAGTTGCTGCAGCTGGTCAACTCTGCCACACACCCAAATGGTACACATGTGTGGTGTAGAGGATTCGAGGCAGTGAGTCCCAGGTTAAGATGGCCAGATGGAGAGTTGAAAAGACAAAGTACGAGTGAGACAGAGTTCTACAAAAGTACAGAAATCCCATCCAAAACTCACCTTGAAAGCAAATCCCTAGGAATTCACAGAAACCCAGGGCTTTGAAATTCCCACAGGGTGTGGCATCAGAGGTTCTAGCCAGTTTTATTTAAATCTTAAAGGGACAGAGTGTTCTCAGTTGACCACTGGGGCACACTGGAATAACTGGACATTGCCGCACACATTTGGCCTGGAAATGAAGGTACCAAGTGGATCTACAAGCTACAGTGCAGTATCTGGAGGAAGATTCAGGAAAAATAACTACATAAAAATAAGCTTGTTCCATGCACCTCCAGAGTACAGAATCAGAGCTAATACTCTCAATATACTGATCATTTCAAGTTTGGGGCTTCTGGGGGACACTGATAATTGTCCTTTGGAATAAGGTCTCTTCTTATTGGAAGTATCATTTTTAGTACCAGAGATAATCAATAGCTTGATGGATGCTCTGAGGTGAGCTCAGGCTCATGTAGTAGAATGGGGGGGGGGGGACTTAGAGGTTTGCAAGGCATAGAGAGGTTCTCCGCCACAGGATTGATATTCTACAGTGCATGCTTGCTGTCTCTGAATCAGCTATGAGGGAGGGGAGAGCAAGAATACAGAACACAGATTAGTTCTGAAAACTAAATTATCATAGGTCCAGGAATTGACACAATTCAACCAAAATGGAGGCCTTTACAAAATGGCATAGCCCTGGCTCACAAGAAGGATTTTGTAAGATCAGGTTTCTTTAACAGTAGGAACGGCTGCCTTAGGAACATGATGCATTTGTCTCTCTCCCTCTTTGGAATCTTCTGGAAAAAACATTCTTCACCAAATCAGATTGGATCACAGGAATCTACAGTCTTTATTTAATGTGCAGACTCAGGTTATACATTTTAGTAAATACTTATTGGGTACCAATACTTCACCTGGGACTGAGGTAGACCCTGGATGCTACATGATTAAAATATCCCAAACAAGGAAGACAAAGCCTAGCGGATTCTATAACCCTATAATATGTCTGTTTCTGTGTGGGCAACCAACAATGTTGATTGTCTAAGACATGACTGGTATATTATGTAATTAGGGAATCCAATTATCTCATTAAAACTAATTGCTATTTACCATATTACAAGTGGGAAATTCAAAGTTACCAAGGTTAGTAGGAGCTGACTAAATGTAGGAATTTGGATAATTAACTTTCTTGGCATTCATTTCTTCACTGGTACAAAAATAACATCAAAAGTATAGATTATTTTTTATGTTGGCCACAGAATTAAAGCAGGCAATGCAATTGGGGATTCAGCGGGTATCGTCCTAATTTGATCACTGTCACTGCTGAGTGGCGTTCAGCATGGAATCTGTTGCTTTCAGGACGCGTTGGGTTTGCACAGAATGGGGCAGGCTGTGCAGTGCAGTGAGCTTCATGTCCTTTATTTCTTTAGGCCAGGAAATCAAGAGCCCCTGGAGCCACAGGAGCTGGGAGGACGTGGGTCTAAACCTTTAAGGTGATGTGCCCTCAATTCAAGTGTCAGTACTTGGCAGTCAGTTCTGCCATTCGGGGTGTCTCTACAAAAAGACAGGAAGACTGAAGTGTCCCATGGCCTTGATGACCTCTTGTTCATTCCATATTTAGGGGGATCTGACGTATTTTATCTCCTCCGCTGCAGTCCATGTAACTGGGAGAGTGTGGAGTAGATGGACACGACAAAGGATAAGAATGCTTATCTTCCAGGAATATGGAGAAAATAAAATATACTAGCCGGAATCTAATAAATCCAATAAAAGAAAGGCAATAGCTAAAACTAGCAACACACATTTCCATGGTTATTAGACCATTGGTTAAAGATTCTAGGAAGGATTCTTGCCACTCTTTACTGTTTCCCCCCACCTTTTCTGATTGTTTTAATCACAGGAGTTTCTAATTGACTGTGTTAGTTAAAGGAATCTCTAAGTCTAACTGGGGAAATGTTTATTTTAATTTATATACCTGTAAGTTCTCAGTGAGGTGCTCAGTAGATAGATATATTCCATCCTGCCAGGAGGGTTAATAGTCACCACACAATACAACACAAGTTCAGCTGGACATAGAGGCGCACACCTATAATCCCAACACTCAGGAGGTTGAGGCAGGAGGATTGCTGAAAGTTTGAGGACCACATGGGTTATGAAGTAACGTGTCAGCCTAGCCTGTGCTACTGTGTGAGACTTTGACTTAAAAATCCAAACAATGCCGGGCGGTGGTGGCGCACGCCTTTAATCCCAGCACTCGGGAGGCAGAGCCAGGCGGATCTCTGTGAGTTCGAGGCCAGCCTGGGCTACCAAGTGAGTTCCAGGAAAGGCGCAAAGCTACACAGAGAAACCCTGTCTCGAAAAACCAAAAAAAAAAAAAAATCCAAACAACAACAAAAACAAATTTTAAAAAAGAAAACACCAAAGCTCCACAAGATCAAATTTCATAGGCCCTGTCATTACCAATGAAGAAACTGATATTTGCATCAGGGTAGATTGGGTGATTTTTCCTAATTAGGGACATTTTCATGATTCTAAAAGGATTATGCAAGGCATAATTAATTGCAAGAAAGAGCAACCACGCTAAAGTGGAGTTACTAGCAAATATCTAGGAAAGATAGATGCAGGTAAAATAAGCCTTCTACAATCTTCCTTCTATCCAGAGGGATTTAGCAATGAAGCAGAAGTGGACAAGACACTCAGCAGCACATGTCACATCATCCTCTAGGTTTGGGGAGAAAAAAATTTATGTCTAGGCCTTGCCAAAGTTGGGGTCCTAATAAAACATGCTACGCCAACCTTCGGGACCCAGCAGAAGGAGGTCCTGGTCCTCGCTTGCATGTGAGGATGAGGCAAGAGTAACACAGTTTGGTTTGCTGTCATCTCTGTGGCCCAGAAAATCGCAACCTCTAACATTAAATTCAGACGCTCCCATGTTCCCGGTACTCCAGGAACCTGGAAAAAGCAAATGAAAATTCTTTAGGATAAATAGAACAGCACACTAGTCATCAAGTTACACTTTAGGATTAATTCCAACATATAATGCCCAACACACAGGATAACTTCAAAGAGAAAATGTAAGAGAATATAAAAAAAAAATCCAACAAATGACAGGGATCAGAAGTAGTTGGTGTCATCAGAGATAGTAAAAGCCCTCAGCCTTCCATCTTCATAAGCACGAAAGTTGAACTTAATGTTACTAGCAAAGGATTAAGAATTATAAATGGAAGGTGGGAAACTGGCTAGAAATTATAGAATTTCCAAAAAGGACCCAATAGTTGGTCTCAATGACGTGTTAAATATAGCTGAAGACAGAGTGAGAAAACTGGAAGGAAGCTTTGGAGAAAGTGCTTTGAAACTAGCCTGGAATAAAGGGCTCATAACCAGAGACAACCGCGATCCCAGAGGACACAGTGCTGTCCTTGTAAGTAAAGTAAAATGCCTGTAACTGAAAAGCCAGAAAGACTTCAAATAAAAAGCAAAAAGAATAGAAGGAGACACTGTGGTTAAGTGTTGTCAAAAACTGATGAAAATATTATCTATAGACTTGATGTACAGTAACAAATTCTAAGGATATAAGTCTGCAACGAATCACATCTTATTGAATGATTATGAAGAAAATGGGTTTTTAACATCCAAAGGAAAAGACAGTTACAATCTTCAGAAGAGCAGCAGTAAGAGCTGAGGAGATGGCTCGGTGGGTAAAGTTCTTACTGCATAATCATGGGGACCTGAGTGTAGAACCCCATGTAAAATCTCTGTCTCTAAGTTAGCCACATTGGTAAAGTCTGAGCTCAGTGAGAGACTGTTTCAAAAAATAAGACAGACAGCAACAGAGGAAGACCCCTGATACCCATCTCTGGCCTCCATACATGAATGCACAGGTGTACAGACACACACACACACACACACACACACACACACACACACACACACGCTCACAAAGAGTGCAATACGGGTGGTAGATCAATAACAGTGAAAAAATGACAGTTTTTTATTTGCTTTAAGAAAATAAATTCTGTCAATGAAATTTATATGTAACACACATATTCTTCAAGAATAAGAGCGAGAGAGAAATCCTAGGAAGATAGCTATGGTGGTGTGGAAGACCATCGTAAGTCTGTCTAAATCACTTCATGAAAAATACACAGAACAAGAATGGTAACTAAGAAATCAAGAACAGTGTCTAATAGAAAAAGAGAAGTCTACTCTGTACTCAAACCATGTGTGTTTTGGATGAATGGCTATTAAGGACAAGGGTTTGAATGCATGTTGGAAGAAATGGAGGGAGGCTATGGTGTATGTTGTTGCCCTAAAAAGGAAATAGAAATCTTTAACAGGTATTCTCTGGAAAGTCTGAGATTTGAGAGCTTCCGCGGACAGAAATTTCTCACATTATGATTAAAGTTAGGGCAAGGCATCTGGGCTAAGGTGTGACTGACTGAATGAGCTTGGACCCTACAAATTCTCAAAATTAACCAACTCATTTATGTCTGGGGTAAAAATTTACACTGGACAGAAGGTCTTAGAAAATACAGGGCTATTTTTTTTAAAAACTCCACAAGACAAAAGGATCTCTTAAAAAGTAAAAGTAAAGAACCATCTCGGTGCATTCTGTCCAGAGCATACGTTTCACTACACCATCAAAAGAAGACAGACAGAAGAGATCCTTATCCATATACACAATGAATTTAAAAGTGAGAACAGAGTAAAGAAAATATCCCGCTAGTCACTAAAGCTGCCCCAGAAAAACACATAAGGGGATACCAGTTCTGTCTTAATATAGAAAAACAAACTAAAAGAGATTTATTTAAGAATGGCATACATCAGAAATGAAAAAATTCAGAAATGAAGTGATAAAATTCAAGAATGAAAAAGAAAGGGAAAACAAATCTGTTCCAAAATAAAAGACCAAAAGGAACATAAAAGTGTCCAAAGTAGATAATTCCCTAAGAGAAATAGATGGTGAGAGGGGAAAGTATCAAATATCAAATAATATTCAAATATCAAATAATATCAAATCAAAATTATTTGAGAGAAAATAAAAGATAGAGGAGCTAGGCAAAGGACTGTGGATGTATAGTAATACTCCCTTCACAAAGGAATTTAAGCAAATAAAAGTAAAATAAGAGGAAATATTACACAAATATGAAAATGAAATGCCATGGCTTTTCCTGGGGAGACAGGACACACACACACACACACACACACACACACACACACACACACACACACACAAAGCTGTACAGAAGCTGAAAAAATCCAAGACATGGAAACATTTTGAAAAGAGAAAGTACTCAAAAAAATTTAAACTGAGTCAGATAATATCCAATGTATTTCAGAGAAGCAATAGAAGTCTCTAGAAATAGAAAAACTTCTTTGGTCATCCAATTACTAAGTCACTTATTATGAAATTATCATATGCTATACAAATTTTAATAGCTATACTTTAAGCCCAAAGACCAGGATGTAACAAAACATTCCTAGGGAGGAAAGTGTGAGCTGTTTATTTGGGAAATAGTCTTTCAAGGACATAGAAGTCAAACCATAAACACATGATGTGCTAGATCAAAGGCTTCAGACAACCAATTACGAGTCAAGAGTAGTTGGTATCAAAAGGAGAGAATTGATCATAACTGTTGTCAGAGGGGCAAAGAGAAGCCGCCGGATCCTAAGTGTCTTCTGATGGAAGAGCTTCATACCATACACCGTGTTGGAATTGTCTACCAAGAATCGAATCTGCTCCCAATGAATCCATTACCAGTTTGTGGACCATGAAGAGGAGGTGGAGTGTGCTGACATCCTAGAGATGCTGTCAAAAGGACTAAGTTTATGTAGTGCTCCAGAGGACAAACGATGGTAGATGGAAAAATAATTCCAATAATAAAAGAAGATACAACTGGAAGGCTGCAAGTTAGGAGAGGTAAAAACATTACTAACAATTTACCATTGTCGTGTGTAGACTTTAGCAGATCCAAAAGACAAACTGAGGGAAAAGGAGGGTAAAACACAGGCATTTTCAGACGGACTGCACATGGACCAGTGTGAAATCAACGTGAAAGGATGCTCTTCCAAGAGGAAGAAGATGAAGACCAGAAGAAACAAAGAGGAACAGTGGTAAGAGTGTGAAATGACCTAAAAGCAATGTAAACAAAAGAAAACTAATGAGGTCAACATGTAGAAATCAATTGCACATCCAAATCAAAGTGGCACTTTGAAAATGACTTTTAGGAAAAGATGTTACTCAGGATAGATCTTAAATATCAAGTTGCTAGTACCGAATCTAACAAAATTTGTGCAAGCCACCTCCTGCCTCAAAAAGTTGTAAAAATCATTCAGAAAAAAAAATTTTAATTCCTAAAGACATGGATATACCTTGCTGATGAGTTAGGGATGTCATTATTACATTGTATTATATGCCACTTTTCTTGGGGAGATCGGATACCCACAGGTCTACCCATGACAGACCAAAGTATTGAGCCTAACCAAGTCCAATTCGGTAACCAATGAGTCTTTATTGGGTTTGTTACAGGAGTGTGGGTAAGGAGTGCCTTACAGGACTGGGGATGACTCAAACGCAGCTATATCTCCATAAAGCCCTCCACAACACAGGTGATGAGTCACAGAAGCGCAACTCTGAGCTTTCCCTGTGACTTGCAGGCATCTCTGGGGTCTAAGTGTCTCCTCTCAGCAGCTCAGCTGGTCAGTCTCCTCTCACAGCTGTTCTTTGCTGCTTCCATAACTTCGAGGAGGGGCTTTGTGAATCTTGTCAAGTTTGAGTCTCATGAGCCCTCCTCCACCTTCTCTTGAGAGACTATTTCAATTAGGAGGAAACAGACATACAACACAAAGATCAATTTTGCCTTAAAAAAAAAATCTCCAAATGTCTTCTGTGGAAATTCTGGATTCACTGAAAACCATAAATTCAAAAAGACAGCATAAAGAAAGAAAATGAGGTGGGTAGGCTTGCTAAACTGGGCACCAAGGTGTATTGAAAAGTTACAATAGACAAAGGACTCTGAATTTTAAGCACATCACATAATGGAGGGACATTGGTTTACATGAGTAGTATTGGTAAAGAACGTCACAGAGAGAATTAGGTATATGCACTGGGCAACTGTTTGCTTTCTATTTTAACACCATAAACAGTAGCAACAACAAATCAGTTCTGGAAAGATGATGTATCTAAGCAGTAAAGGCAAGCAATATCACTTTCAGATATATTACAGGAGATTACCACTTTGGTTTAAGACAAAAGTTTGTCAAGATGACGTAAAAGACACTAGCTTGATGAACTTGACCACATTAAAAGGGACAGCTTCGTTTCCCTAAAATGTACCATAAAGCAAATGAAAAGGCATGTCACAAGACAGCGAAAACAAGACCTGCATTCTCCCTGAACAATGTAGGAAAACACAAATGAAACAGAGAAGAAAAATAGAGCAGTGATTTTTAGCAGGTTCTCTGCAAAAGGAAACTCTATAAACACTCTAGGCACACAGAAAGCTGCTCATCTACCAGTGGTCAAGAAAAGACAAACTACAACCAAAACGAAAATTGCTCTCACCCACTGGTATGGCTAAGAGTTGAAGATGGACACTGTTGAAGCCAACTAGAAAGACAGGGAAAGTTATGAGTCCCTCATTCTTGAGTCTGGTTAATGGCTCTGGGCAGCTGAGAAGCAGAGTTTCCATCATAGTTAACATTTGCTCTGAGGACTGTCAACATGGAGATTGCATTCCTTTCATATCTAGATAGCTTATGATAAACAGTGAGGAATCAGTTTCAAGCCTCACTGGGACTGTGAGTATGGGAGAACTCCTTCCTGTTCCCAGACATTTCCTGGGACTCTCAAGCAGGACTTTTCACTTTGTTTACATAAAGAACCTCCACTTTCCTGCATCCCTGAACTCTGGTCTTTATCTTATCAGTTGGAGCCCCAAAGAGGCCCCTCAGAAGCCTCTCTGTGGCTTCATTTAGGTTTCTTAGCAATGCTTTGAAGATGATCGCTTCAAGATACATCCAAATCCTGTATGTGAATACTCTAGAGACTGTAGTGTTTATATGCACCCAACAAACTGTGAAGAATGACTGTCCTTGAGAAGTCCATACCCACACTCTTGCACACAGCTTCTTTCTTTCAGCGCACCCACACACAAACTTCTCTTAACTCTCATGCTTAAAGACTGACTATATTAAAATAATGTTAGGGGGCTCAGGCATGGGTTAGTGGTTCAGAGCATGTTCTGATCTTGCAGAGGACTGGAGTACAGCTCCTATCATTCGTGTTGGGTGTCTCACAACTGCCTGTAAATCCATCTGCAGGGGATCTGCAGATCTTTTGACCTCTGCACGCACCTGTACTCTCATGTGCATACTCCTCTTGCCCAGACACATATAATTTAAACATATTTTTTAAAAACTAGATACCTTTAATATAAAGAGGTTCAGTCATTCTTTGACAAGCCCACACTCATGCTCTGGAGGCATCTCTTCCTTTCTGAGGCACTATTTTTCTTAACTCTGTCCCTAAAATCTGTATGAAAATACCTTCAACCACCCCAGCTCTGCTTCATACGGGCTAGTCTTCAAATTCTCCTCTGCATTGAAGCCAATGATCTGGTTTCGCCTGAGTCAAGTTCCCTCCATGGTTAAAGGGAGTCCTCAAGCTGTAGGGCAGCAGCATGCTTGATACCCATAGCGGGTCAGAAGCATGGTGAGGCTGGAGAGCAGCAGTGCTGTTTATGCACAACTGTAGAATCAGAAAGTGGCATACACTTCTGCATCTGTTACTAAATGTGGAGAGAGTCCATGCCTGTGGCTCAGCAAGTTCTTACACAGAATCAATGCTGTGCCTAGGGGAAACATTCCTATCACTTATTAAGCAGTGTTCCTTATAATGACCTCAAGCTGGGAATAAGCCAAATGTGGCTCACCTGTGAAATAGCTACATAAATTGTGGAATACAAATGTGTTGAAACAGCATACAGCACTGAAAATAGGTGAAGTACAGTTACTTACAGCAAAGGACCTGAATCACATAAACAAACTGATTTAAACGAAGCCATAGGTAAAAGACTACATAGCTCAGGACTGTACTAAAATGGCAACTGAGGCACATCCTTCAGAGATATTGGGAGGTAAACTAAAGAAATGAAAGATGGTAGCAGCAGGAAAGGGCAAAAATTGGCCTGCATTTTGTAAAAAGAGAGAGAGAATCATGGGAAAGGGGAGATGGGAGCCAATCTATTGAATCCATTTTAACACTCATTAAGCTGGCTTTTAATGCTTCGTACATTTGCTCTGTGTCCTAGTTTACGTTATATGGTTTTAAAAGAAGTATTTAGGCCGGAAAGTTGGCTCAGTCAGTAAAGTGCTTGCCAGATAAACACACAGAACCAAGTGTGATGCCTAGAACCTGTGTGAAAGAGTGGGGTATGGCCGTGTATCAGTAATCTCAGCACTGGGGAAGCAGAGATGGGTGGGGTCCTGGGCTTGCTGGCTAGCCAGTCATGTGTCCTCAGAGAGTTTCAGGCCAATGAGGATCCCTGTCTCAACTACTACTACTACTACTACTACTACTACTAATAATAATAATAATAATAAGACATCAATGCAAACAGCTCCTGAAGAATGACACCCCGTGGTTGTTCTCTGGCCTCCAGAGAGGTGGATGTCTATACGCCCCCACACCTGGTGTCTTAGGGGTTCTGTTGCTGTGATAAAACATCATGGCCAAAAGTATTTGGGAAGGAAAGGAAAGGGCTTCTTTCATATGGTTGTAGTGCATCATGAAGGGAAGTGCAGGGCAGGAACCTGGAGGTAGGAACAGAGGCAGAGGCAATGAAGGAGTGCTGATGACTGGCTTGTTCCTCACAGCTTGCTCAATCTGCTCTCTTACAGCACCCAGGACCACCAGCCCAGAGGTGGCACCATCCACACTGAGCTGGGCCCGCCAACATATATCGTCAATTAAGAAAACACTCTACAGGTTTGCCCACAGGCCAATCTAGTGGCGGCATTTTCTCAGTTGAGGTTCCCTCTTTCTAAGTGTCTCTTAGCCTGTTTCAAGTTGACATGAAACTAGCCAGCACATGTGTGCATCCCAAGGAACATGCTTTCCAGACACACAAAGTAGGAGGAAATATTTGCAATACATATATCCGAGCAAGAGCTGACATTCTCCATACCCAAGGAACCCAAGCCAGGCAACAACAGAGATTTGGAGATAACTATAGTATACACTCCACACACACATACACACACACACAGAGAGAGAGAGAGAGAGAGAGAGAGAGAGAGAGAGAGAGAGAGAGAGGTTTCAATGAAAATAGGAAAACGAAGTTCAGAGAGTTTAGAGAGTTTGTATTCTTCAGAAGGGTATGCTCATCGCCAACTAAAAACAGCCTTGGTCTCCCTGACCTCAGAACTTGTGTTTTCAGGTGCTATCTAGAGCTTAGCTGGCCTCTTGTAGAAGGTGGTTAATTTTAACTATAACATGAGAAAGGAAATCAACAGTGGCATAAAAATGTAGAAAGGGAAATCAAACCCAGGGAATCATGTCCATCCTTATGACTGGAACAGGTTATATGGAAGTGATGACCTGTATTAAGTCCAAAAGACCATGTCACTTAGGATTGTTAAACCTACCAGACCAATACAGCCTTGATCATCCTGACCAGGAAGGACAAACTTGATACAGGTGTTGCATCTGGTAACCTAGATATGAAGCCCCTCTCTGAAATGGAGAAAAAAAAAATCTCAGTTTGGAACAAGATGCCCCAAAAACAACCATCTCAGGCCTGGTGCCCAACTCGTTCTTCACAAACAGGAAATTGTGGCTGCCAGGAGTAAACTTTGAAGGGTTTTGCAGCCACGAAATTGTTCTCATTATACAAAGCTTAATGAGTTTAATGAATGAGACCATACGGATTAAATTTCTCCTACAAATTTACAGATGGGCTCAAAGAACAAGAGGGAAAACATGTGAGAATAACCGTCTCTGGGGAACTGATCAAACCTCATGGGACTAGAAAGACTGGCGATTGGGAGCTTAGTCCCATCTAAAAATGAGTCCCCAGCCCAGCTTCATTGCCCCCCCCCCACTCTCAGCTGGTCCCCAACACAACTTCACGTTTCTTCATAGGCAGCCAGGAGCTCCGCATCTTCCATCTGGCACCCAGAGAAGTGACTCAGAGCAATAAATACCAAGAAGAAAGAAGCCCTTCACAAATAAAAGGGAGGGCGCCTGACTGGTTCTATGCACCCTGTTCTCATTCCAATACAATGAATTTTAAAAACCAAGGCCAACTATTTCAAAGTAGTGTGTCCCCTCCCATACTTTTCCTCATTGCCCAGTGTCTTTACTTCATCTGATCATACAAGGAAAGTCAACTCACTAGTTCCTGACACTGATCAGGCAGAGGTATGCTGTCATTTACAAAATGTCCTCAAGTTCCTTAAACTCAGCATTACTGGCCCAGGCATGGCTGGGAAGAAGGGTTCTGTCTTGATCGTCCCCTGTACTCAGGCCTCTGAGATATGCTAGTTCTACTGGTAGAGTCTGCCACTCTTTTCAAGTAGCAGAGTACTTCAGAAGGTTCTCTGATAGGTGATGTAGACCTGAGCCAGTCCCAAGACTACTCTCAATAAGCCCAGTCTCTAGGATAGATAGTCACAGTAGCATGTAAATGCTATTTAGAGGGATTAGCATCGCAACAGAGGTCCTAGGAGTTGGTACATTCTACCTGAGTGAGCAGGGACGGTGTTCTGGAGCAGATCGAATTCACACTGCATGCTAAAGATGGTTTGGTGTCTTCTAAAAACACCAAGGGAAGGGACGATGCAGACAGACATAGAATGTGCAAAGGGAGGGCCAGCAAGATGGATAAGTGGTAAAGTTGCTTGCTGCCAACCCTGAGGACCTAAGTTTGATCCCTGGGACCCATATGGTGGGAGGAGAGAGTCGTCCTCTGTATGTGCGCACATGTTCAAACACACACACACACACACACACACACACACACACACACACACACACACATGGAGTAGGGGAGGAAAGTGCTTTAGATATATGTGCTACAATCTGAATAACCTAGTAAGGGATGGGGGAAGGATTGGCTCTCCCAAGGAAGAGGAGATCAAACATAGTGTTTGAGAGATAGAGTGGAAACTAACAGGAGGATTAAACGGGGGAAGAGAACAGGAGGGCAGGGTAAAGGAGGGACTATGTGGAGGGACAACTAACACTAAAGGCCTTTTGAACAACCGTACAGACACCTTGCTTCCTAAAATACATACGCATATGAAAGGAATTTCAACAGTGTCACCATACAAGGGGCAAGGCAATGCCTCAGTGGGACATCTTATGCCATCAAGTTCTCCAGTGCCAGGAAGAAGTTACATCTTGTTGAGTCATTGGCTACACAGGTCCTATGGACCCTCCCTACCCCACATCACAGGCTATTTCTAAGGCTATTGGTTGCTTTCTACAACCTGATGGTAAGGCCCTATTTCTGAGGACAACCTGTAGTTATGTCATAGAACATGGAGAAATCAAACAGATGCCCAACTAGAAACTTCATCCCTACTGACTAGTGTCCATGATGCTGGAAGGTACTCTCAACATGACTGGAAGAGAAAGGCCATCATCAATGATATCCAGCTGCAAACTCGTTGACCTACAACAGTGACCTGCCAGCAGGATACATTGGCACAAAAGTGGCACAAATGTTATTGGAGTTCCCAGTGACTTTTTGCTTGGATTTAAGGCCCATTCCATGAGATGGAACCCATTCCTGACATTGCTAAAGTGGCCAAGACTAGACTAGACAAGACAAGACTAGATAAGGTTAGCCCTGAGACTAGATAGGTCATGGGCCTATGGGGAAAATCTACTAATTCTATTAAAGGAATATGGCAACAAAGTGATTCCTAATGATATGTCGCTATAACCATAGATTAGCGACTCATTCACCCCTCATCAGAGAAGCTTCTTCTTATAGTGGATAGGAACTAACACAGACACCCACAAACTAGATGTTGTACAGAGAGAGAAAGACTTCAGAGCATATCAACCCCCGCTCCTTAAGGCTCAGGAATCTAGGTGGAAGATGAGGCAGAAGTAAAAGCCAGAGGTAGTGAAGGACTCCAAGGAAACTGTGTCTTTCAGATACAACAGGACTAATGCTCATAAGGATCCACAGAGACTATGGCAACAAGCAAAGGACCAGCACGGGTTTAAGCCAGATGGGATCCTAGTGCTGAGATGAGGAAGTGGACATGGTGTCTCACCCCCTAACTAAGAAGCTACCTGCAATGGAAACCCTCAGACAAAGTGAAATTCAGTTTTCTCCAATGGAGTCTGACTGGGTATATCAACCACGCTTCAGGACAGCTCCGTACCCAGGAGAAGGTGGGCAACACAGAATGATCTCTGGGTTTTGATGCTGTTTTCATTTTGTTGTGAGCTTTTTGTTCAGTTTGGACAGAGTTTTTAATCTCCTGGGTTTTGTTTGTTTGTTTTGATTTTCATTTGGGGGGGATTTTTTTCTTTTTGCTTTTGAAAGAGAGAGAGAGAGAATGAACATGAAGGTCAGGAGGATCTGAGAGGAGTTAGGAGCAGGGAAAAATGATTAAAATACAGTAAATGAAAAAAATTAAATAAAAATTATAAATCAATGAATGTCATAATTAAAAAAGAATGTGCAAAGGCCTGAGTAGTAATAATGATGTTCATTGTAATTTGAACCCCAATTCCAGTGGGCAACGCGTGTGCTAATATAGTGCCTTTTTTGGAGAATTTTTTTCAAGTTAGGTAGTGTGCCAAGCTCTTCACATGATTTGTTTCATTTAAATCCCTGAAAGATCTTTACAACAACAGTTATTCTTATGTTCCCCCATAGGTACATTCTCATGTTCTCAGGTTCCCCAAAGGGTTCACGATTGGAGAAGTCTTATTGCTGGAACACTGGAGAGTGAGGCAATGCAGCACGCATTTGGTCACCAGGCTATCCTATCCCTGGGAGTGTAAGTATTCAACTGAGAATGCAGCTAACACTCACTAATGAAGACATCCAATATGTGTGGAGCCTTTCCACTTCTCAGAGGACACTGGAAAGATTAGAAGAGAGAGGATGCGCAGATCGCTTTTTAAACAGGCACGCATTGTAGAGAAGAGAATCTTCCGTGTAGCAAAGAACCAAAGGTATGGGATCACGCTGGGCATGGAAAGATTGAACCGAGATGGGTTCACACAATGCTAGAAAGGAGGCGTCAAGGGGTCAAAGCAGCCATGACTGAAATGCACTTTCCAACGCAGGCGGGAACCTTGTATTCATTAGCTGCTGGAAATAGAGATCACTCTAAACATGATTTAAGTAAACTCCTGGGGAAAATCAGTGTGCTTGGGTACAGAGTCGATGGCAAGGACATCCAATTGTATCTTGGCACCAGGTAGCCTCGTTCCTACCAGCCTGTCCCACAGCTATGGTGAAATGAGAGACCACAGGGAGGCAGCTTCAGAGAACTCCAAAGGCTAAAGCTGTGTCTTCAATTTAGACTATTTATAAACAGCCACTTGTTAACACTTAGTAACCGACACAACAGTAATAACGTGAGCAAATGCTTGCTGGTAGCCGACAGCATCCTGAGTCCCAACCCTCAAGCTCACCCATCCTCTCCATAATCCTATGAGGTTGCTATGCAAGGCCACGCTGTCAATGCAAATGGAGGGAGTTCAATCCCCTAAGTCGAAGGTCTGATCTCTTCACCTTGGTTGGAGGGGAAGTATGGAGAATACAAAGTGGGTTCTGGAGAAATAGGCTGCTTTAGCCCACACAGATTCTACAAAGCTGATCCAAGACCCAACAGAGATCTTCCACAGATGCTCACCACATCTGTCACTTTGTGGGTATCAGAACAGAACATTTTTTTTAGCATGGAGCCCATAGAGGGATTTGAATGGAATTCCTCACAAAACTCCCACCCCCTCTCCAAAGCATGCTGGGACAACTGGAGATGCTCCAGAGTGTGCTTCATGCCCATAATCTTATAAAAGTATGGAACTGATCAAGCCAGATGAAACTCCATTCTGCTCTGCATCAGTGAGATGCTCACACAGTTGTCATTAGGCAGGGAGCAGCTGGAGCTGCCCATGGCCGTGTTCTTCGTGCGCAAAGCTGACAAACAGGGAGTCTCCATTTGGGGATGGCTAACAAAGGGTACTGCATCCCCACCGGAAATGTGTTTGAAGGAAGGCAAGAATGATTCCCTCTGGCCCAGCTGATGGGCCCATTTCTGGAAGGAAGAGTGGGGATAAGACTAGGGCTTCTTCAAGAACATTCAGACTCCTTGGACCTCGTAACAGGACGAGTATAAGATTATTCTCCATGCTGATTAGCTTATGATGCCACTAAACAGTGGAAACAGGTTATGACCTGTGAGATCCTTTGAACACAAGCCCTAAATATCTGTGTCTAGAATGGGGAAGTGTCTTCTGAACGCTGAGAAAAGTTCATGTTCAGTTTTCTATATCTGTGTGGGTCAGTCACTTAGGCCATTTGTCAAATTCCCTGGGTCCATATCCAAGCTCTTCCATTTACTGACTGTGTTTACCTTGGACAAGTTGTTTAGTCACTCTGTGCCTCTTACTTCTCATGTGTAAAGGGGATGTGTAAAAAGAATATAGCCCTTTGTGGGGCTTTCAGGAGGATCAAATCATACAATACGTGGTATATGGCATATTCAATGTTCAATGAATATGAGCTGCTGTTACTTTGTATCTATTACTGCCGATTTAATTATTTCCAATATTTAAGTCTGTGACCATCTTCAGTACAGAGTCTCTGCACTCTGCTTCTCAATTACCACCTACAACAGCATTTAGTATATGATAGACCATCAATGAAGTTTGTCGAAGTAAAAAAGCCTCATGTGTGTCTGTTCATCTGTATACATGCATGTGTTCATTCATTCTGAAAGATGATGATACTAAATCTTTCCAGGATACGACCCAAGTGTGCAATCTCAATTGCATGCCTCCAAAATAGTACCATGACAACAACTCAAGGCACAGCACATTCTCCTCCTCTCCTTTCACGTGGGGACTTCATAGGAAGGAAGCTTTTCATTTTAAGACGTCATTAAAAAATCACATTAATTTTCAACCATAATACCAGGGTAAACATTTGATTTTAGAAGACTGTTTCTATATAGAAGCAATCCTCTTGGCCTGTCTGTACATTCTTTAGCGCTATTGCATTGCTCAATACAATAGAAAAGATTTCCTTTCCCAAACTGTGTGGATGACAGCTCCCTGCCTTCTCATATTCTCCTCCATCACTTGCCAAGAGTGAAGGGTGTTGACTCATGAGATGGGAAACCAGAACTTTCAGAGACTGGACTCTGTAGGTTGACTGTCTGGGACCTGTCCACAATGCATGCGTTCTTGCCTCTGTTCACTTAGAGTGCCTTGGAAGGTAAGCTGGCCTGAATGGGACGTCTCCATCTTGCAAACTGGTGGACATATTACTCCTTTGGTGGATCAGAAGGAAGGCCATTCTCGATAAGCAATAAAGCTGAAACCTGGATGTCACGGCCCTCTGTATCTACTTCCCATGGTTCCAAACAGGATGAGGGGAACTCTTGAGGCCAACTTTTTCAACAGCGACATTTCTGCTTCAAGACTAGCAGTCTACCATTCTGTAATCTTGAAGCAATGAAGAGGGGAAGACTAGGGGCTCTGGAACTCCTTGATGTAAGAAAAACACACTTTTAAGATAAATCTTCTTTTAAACTAATTAGTAATGTAATGCACCCAGATCAGTCTTCTATCATTGACTTTCCCCCAACAGGCCCTGGGGCACACTTAAAGTAGTGTAATTCGAGGAGAGTTTATTTATAAAAGAAAAAGAAAATGCAGTCACATGCTACTTAATGGCCGGATATATTCAGAGAAATACGTTGTTGAGCAATTTCCTCCTTGGTTCAACATTGTGGAGTGCACTTATACAAACCTAGATAGTATAGCCTGGTCCCCCCATTGTGACTTCTTGATACAGGAAAGGGACACAGTAAACATGAGATTGGATGAGGCTGCTGCCAGCTAAAGCTGCATACTGTTTTACCCTAGATTTTGTTTTTTGCACATAGAAGAAGTACATTTTATACCAATGAAAAAACCCAGAAACCCATTATTTATTACATTATCAAGTACTGTGCAATTTACATGATTTTATGTGCCATGATTTCATACAACTGGCAGTGCTAGGTTTGTTTACACTAGTGTCCCACAAATAAGTGAGGAATACCACTAGTTGGCCGCTATTTTCCAGGTCCATTGTGGTTTTTATGGGACCACAGTTGTATATTCAGTCCATTCTTGGCCAAAATATTGTTGCTTGTTTACTGAGCTCTTGGTGGACTGTAGGAAAGTGTTTCTCTGCAACCACCTTCCCATCTACCATTCCCCTTCTCTTCCACAGTTTAGACAAGTCTAGCAATCTGTGCTTGAGTTACTAGTTTATAGCCTGGATTCTTAGTTTTTTTAAAACCGAGTTCTAGACCTTCAAAGCAGATTCTGAGTTCACTGACTCAGAGTGTATTAACTAAGAGTGTCTAGGCTGCTGGAAAAATATCTGGCCCTCTCAAATTAGCACCAGTGAAAAAAGGCCACAGCTGGAGCCAGATCAGGTACCTGGTCACAACCTCCAGGTGGCCCAGGCAACACTCCATTCCTTCAGTTAGCAACTAGCTCTTCTCTGCGGTACATAGTATACATTTGTGCAGTGGGAACAGGATATAGAATTTCCTTTCCCTGAACTAAGCTCATTGGGGTGGGGGGAGGAATGTGCTTTCCAGATTAATAAGATGGCCCAAACCAGCATATGTTATGACCTAACCAGAAATTATCTTTGGCCAAAATGAAGAGTAGTGTAGCTAGAGTTTTCCTGCCTGGCCCACGGTCAGGATAAATCTCTTTCACCTGCCAGTCCCACAGCCGCTCAGACCCAACCAAGTAAACACAGAGACTTATATTGCTTACAAACTGTATGGCCGTGGCAGGCTTCTTGCTAACTGTCCTTATATCTTAAATTAATCCATTTCCATAAATCTATACCTTGCCACATGGCTCGTGGCTTACCGGCATCTTTACATGCTGCTTGTCCTGGCGGTGGCTGGCTGGCCGTCAGTCAGTGACTCCCTCTGCCTTCCTGTTCTTTTAATTCTCTCTGTTAGCCCCGCCTATACTTCCTGCCTAGCCACAGGCCAATCAGTGTTTTATTAGCAACACATTTGCCATACAGAACATCCCACAGCAGAGTAGTCCTGTATTAAGCATAGATAAGGATGGGTGTTCAGACTTGACTGCACCTATACTGCCCATATAGAGAGAGTCTTGGTAAAAAGAGTCATGACCTCATTCCTGTACTTACAGGAACCAGACTCGGTTTATGAAGGAAGAAAGAGAAACTGTAGTCCTAGCCATCACAGCTAAGCAGTTCTCTCTTATACAAGGAAGGACTGGTCTATGCACCCCAAACACACATCCCTTCATCTGACTCTAAAAGTATTGCTGGAAAGACCATGTTAATGTCCCAAGAGGAAGCTCTAGTTGTCTTCCTTCAATAAGAACCCATTTCCCCCATATGCCTTTGCTAGAAAATATGGTTGAATTTGAATTATCTGCTCTTCGCTGACTCCTGTCTCTTTACTTACCGGTGAGCCAGCATTTTCCCACATCCTGTCGGTCAATAATTAATCTACCTTTCTTGAGAGCTGCGAAGCTCTTTGATAAGCTTAAGTGACTATATCCAGAATCAATCTTGTTGGACAGTCAGGTCTAACACTTGCTTAGCTTCCTTTCCATTGTGAAAAACTGTTCCTGCTCAAATGTGCAAACATGAACTTTTTTTTTTTTTTTTTTTTTGCAGGAAACAAAACCAAGCGAAGGTAGAAGTCCAGAGTTGTGACTAATTAGTCACTCTGCTATCCTGTCTGTGACCCGCTGGCTTGCTCAACTGTTCATGTCTGCTGCCAATCAAGGCCTTTCACTCTCATGTCAGAGATGGAAAATGTTCAGACCGTTGAAGTGGAGTCTGGTGGCATTTTGGTTTATGCAAAGAAAATATTGACTCACTACCATGGATTCAGTCACCAGTATCATAATTTGAAAATGACACAGTGCATATAATGTAGGAGGTGGGCCCCTGCAAAGATGGAAATGTACAGAAATGTTAGAAACTAGAATATTTTTCCAGATGGCTTGAAAATCACATTTTTTTCTTCTTATAAGATGAATTCTTGTTCTCCTGCCCATGGTGGTCTTCAACCTGTGGATTCAAGTAATGCTTCCATCTCAGCCTCCTGCAAAACTGGGACTATAGGCTTAGCCATTATGTGCAACCAGTAATCACATTTTAAAGAGCTTTAATTTCTGAGTCATGATGGTCAATCTTGGGCTCATTGCCAAATTCCCACCTTGGTTGATTAGCTTTAATTATCAACTTGAAACAACCTAGAAAGCCTGGGAAGAGAGTCTCACTGAGCAATTGTCTAGATCAGATGGGCCGTAAGAGTTTGTCTTAATGTAGTTAATTGATATGGAGAGACTCGGCCCACTGCAGGTGGCACCATGCCCTAGGCAGTGGGTCCTGAACTGTGTTACAGTAGAGAAAACATGATGAGCACAAGTGAGTTTGTGTATATTCACTTCTCTCTTCTCTGGACTGTGGATTTGATGTGACTGCCAGTCTCAAGTTCCTGTCTTGACTTCCCCTTAATGATAGACTGAAACCTGGAATTGTGAGCT
>CABHPQ010132208.1:20264-31775 GCA_902168405.1 Peromyscus aztecus | reverse complement strand
TTTTTTTTTTCTCCTAAAGTTATCTTTCAGAATCATTCTTTTACTTTTGTGTAGAAGTGTTCCTTCACTTGTGTATAGCAGTACTCAGTTGGTGATGTGTGACCATATTGTTTCCTACAGGATTCATGGAGTAGCTGTGCCTTCTTCTGCTAGATAGGACACTGGCTGGAATCAACAGGCAAGGTGACAGCTTTGCCTCCATGAAACCATAATTCTTATTTTCTCTTCTGGAAATGTACATCTCAATTGGAGAGTTCCTTTTGAGATTATGATTATTTTTACTCTCTCTCTCTCTCTCTCTCTCTCTCTGTGTGTGTGTGTGTGTGTGTGTGTGTGTGTGTATGTGTGTGTGTTAGTACAAAGGCCCATTCATGCTCAAGTGTGTGTGCAGCCAGAAGTTGATGTTCAGTGTCAGATGGCTTCTTCAGTTATTCTCTACCCCATTTTTTGAGAAGTCCCTCATTGAACCCACTAGTGCTTAGGTTACATTCATATGTGGTCACATTTTCTTTGGATTTCAGGGATCCAACCTCAGCTCCCCAGGCCCACATATCAAGCATTTTACCAATTGAGTCTTCTTCCAAACCACTCTTTAGAGATAAATTCTAAGCAATGCTTCACATCTAGTACAAGCAGAGAATAAAGGTAGACCAGACAGCTTCATAGCCTTAAGTACATAGGATTCTGGCACTAACTCAATGCCATTTCCTTAACAGCTTATCTCCCCTCTTTACACTTCAGTTGTCTTCTGTAAAGTGAGCAGAGAGAGGCACACATGCTCTTCAAATACCCCATGAGTTCATTCTGTGTGTCCGTAGAGTCAACTCCAACTCTTTGACTTCTCTAGAATATCTTTGAATATCATCCTTATAGCCCATAATCAATATTTAGAGTAAAATCTTGTGATAACAGCAATTGCCAAATACAAGTGATTTCCATATGGAGCTAACATTCTTAGGGTGTCCCCCAAAGAAGTATCCTTTCTAGGCTACCTGCTTGCTACCGAAATGTTTCTGATACAAGTAGGGGTGGTTTGTAAATACCGAATGGCTGACCCAGCTCCACAGTGTCTCCATATTGTGACAAATGATGTGGGAATGAGATAGGTCAGTTGTTTAAATGTTCAGATAGATATTAATTATAACTTTGTGGGCTGAAAATTCTCTTTCTGTAGTTTTTACTTCTTGTGCTCTGGAAGAATTGGATGTTTGTTCTCCTATTATGCTTATCAGTAAATTCTTAATTTTGTGAAAGGGAAAAAAAAATCCAGGGCAAGTACTTCCATTATCACTATCATCTGCTCAAAGCCTGAATTTCATTAAGTAGATTGTTAATAAAATGAGGAATGATACATCACAACTGCAATGCTTGTGTCTTCCAAAGTTAATGAAGAGTTATAATTTTCTAGACGACAAATTAAAAGGCTGTTAAAATGGTTGGTGAGACTGTCAACGGATTTAGCAACATTCCAATTAAAATAGGGCATTAAAGAGAATTAAAATCTTGAATTTGGAGAAATGAGAAAATATGTTTAATATGTGATTTAATATAGTTAAGATTCCTGGAATCTTCATGTAAGAGAGATAGATATCATCTTAAAAATATCATGACATGTTAAAAAGTAGGACATCACTAGCTCATACACTTTATAAACTTAGTCAGTAATTTGCTTTCCTAAAACACTAAAATTATATATTTTAATTCTAATAGAGCAATTATTACAGTATATTAACACATAATATATATCAACCATGTGTAGTATCAATTTATATTGATACTATATACATTCACAGATCACTCTTTCATAACAAGTCAAGTTTTTATTTTTCCATTTTTATAGTATCTGTCATTCATATAAATACATTTTTATATAAAATTGTCACCTCTGCATGCTTTTCTTCACTTATTCTTCAGTGAAATGTATGAAAGTATTTATATTTTAATCCCCAATACCACTTACTAAAGTGATGACATAAATTTTATATTACCATTCCTTTAATCCTAAGTAATTAGTTCCCTTACATTTTGTGTTTTAATAAATAGGATCCAGTAAAATAATTCTATATACATTTAGAGGTAGTTCACAGAAACAGGATTAATGGATCAAAGAGGATTAATAATTTTGAGGCTCTTTAAACTGTATCAAACTGCTTACCAAATGACTTTTATCTTTCTATATTATCACCAGTAATTTAATGACAGTTGTAATTCAACTACACATGGACAGCATTAAATTGCATCATTATTTTATAATCTTTGTAAAATAAATAGGTAAGATGGTAGCATATGGCTGTTAACTTTTTTGTAATCATCCTGCCCTAAGAATTTCACAGATAATTAGATAACATGGCCATTTTTCTCTATTAATTTGGCTTTCTATATTTTACTCTTTGACAAATAGTAATAGGCTAGATGGCCCACATGTGATGCTGTAATTTTCTTTTATCATGTTTTTTAGATAGTCACAGAACTGAGAATAAATTTAAATCAAACAAAAGGATCCAAGGAATCAGTACACTTCTTTTGTCAGAAAAAAAATATTTAATTAGGGAAGACAAAATATTTACAGAAGTATTTTATGATTAATAACAGGTATAATAAGTATTTCATTTTTCAAATTGTTCTAAACATAAAGATTGACTCTACCTATGTCAATAGGAGCTATAAAATTTCTCCTATTTCTCAAGTAATAATGAAGAGGAAACAGAGATGGGAAGAGAGCATTGTTAGCAGAGTGTGTATGAGACGTGGAAGAGCTCAGCCCTAGAATCTGGCAGTGGGCATTCTTCAGAATTCAATTCATAGTCTTACTACAATGCCTACCTTTGTTATCTAAAGAGGAAAATTCGTGGATTTGGGCTAAGTTGAAGTGAGCAGTAGGGGTGGATATGATCAAGATACATTGTATGAAATTCTCTAAGAATAAAAATACTGTAAAAATTAAAAAGACAAGAACAATGGAACCCAGATTTGTAGAAATCTACACTGTGAGTCTTCTACCCCAAAATCTCTATTTGGTATCACTCTTCCTTGTTTGGATCATGTCTTTTAACACTGTTTCCTCCCTGACTTCCTTCCATTCTCTATATCAGCTGACTGTGTACTCCACAAAACACAAAGTTCCATGTAGCAGCCTTGTAGCCATCCACTCTCTGTTCCCTTTCACTGTGTTTCATGATGCGTGATCTGTTCACTTATTTCCTTGTTTACAGACATCACGAATGTAAGCTTCATAAAGGCAGTTATCTCATTTGCTCACTACAATACCCTTTGAACCTGGTAGAACAATGTCTAGCATACAATAGGTACTTCATACATATTTACCAAGTGAAGGAATGAATAAATGAATGAAATGTGAACACTTGCAGATGGAAAACTCTCTAAGCTCTGACTAACAAACCCCACCCAAAGAAATAAATGATAACTTTACTATAGAGTTACATATAAGGAGCTCAGCGTTGGACCCATGACACCATGTAGCAAATGATACAGGCAGGAGGCAAACAATGAAATTCAAGTTAATGATGGACCTGGAATGAAGCCTCCTTAGTTATCATACTCTCTAAGTACATTCTGAAGAGGGACTAAAGACATATTCTAGAAGTTCCTTTTATACTGTTTCTACTTAGGTATAAAAATATGTACATAGGCACATATGCATAACTAATAGCAGACAGTTAATGTAACAACTGATAACTTTCTGTGCTTTTTAATTATATTAAGATGTTCTTGACTGATTGCAATGCAGACAATCCTGAAATTATAGTTATTAGATTATTTGTGTTGTATTGGCCAAAGTTAAGGTATTTTGTAACAACTGGCCATTATTATGACCAATGATGTTTTTCTAAATGTGTTGGGGAAAATAAGAAAGGCGCACAGTTGTGGCACACCCTCGACACTAACTAATGTCAGCTTCCACCAGGGTTTTGCCTTACTTTTCCATTGATAACTTTTTAGCCTTTTTAAAGAACTCATTTTGATAACTTTTGAAGAATCATCAACTTTTGCCTTTCCCCACCTAAACCACTGGATTTCCTACTGAAAATGGCCTTGGCCATCAAAGGCGGCAGCGGCTTCCTCTGAGCAGTCAGCTGCAGCTGGCAAGGACTCTCAGTCAGCTCAGCATTCTTCCTGTTCTGGGAATGGCCTTTGGTGTTTTGCCTTTGAAATCACTTGATTTTATTTTTATACTTAATTCTTTTTCATTTTTCTAAAACTTGCCTTTTTCATCCTAAGTCAAATCAGCACCAAACTGTCTCTTTGGTAGTTACCTATCGCCGCACTGCTTTTATCTTCCCACACCACCGAGAATCATGATGACAAAGGGAACCAGGGACTGATCAACTCATCAGACCCCCAGCTAATCACTAAGAGAATTCAGCTCGTTTGCCATTTACCCTTCCACCAGGAAATGGAATCCTGAACATCTCTCCATTATTCCTTTTGTGTGTTGTGCTCGATAGAAATTTTCCATATCTCCGTCTCTGCAACTCTGCTGTCAAGGGCACTGCCTGCCATTGTGATTATTGCCAATATCACTGAATTAAGGCAATCAGGCCACATTCATTGCATATCCTTGCAGCAGAAGCTGAAACCACAGGTGAAATTGCAATGCCCGGTAATGGCCATTTCAGTGTCGGTTTCCTGTTCTTTTCCTAAAGTGCATTTGCTCGCGCTTTTCCTCCTTGCCTGCTGAGATCATTGTGTGGGTGTGAGTGTCTGAGGGCTCAAGTTGATAAGTTGCAAAGGGAAAGGTGGGGCGGGGGTGGGGTGGGGGGGAGGCCACACAGCTTGAATAAATAAATGCATAAAAATATATGGCGCTCTAGCATGCCCTGCTGCCATGTCTCCATCGCTGCACCGGGATGTCCTTATAGATTAACTTCAGCATCAGGATTCTGAAAGGAGGGAAGCAGAAGGAGCATCCGTGGGAGCTCCCTAAAGCGGAGCCAGGTGTGACATTCTGAATTCTGAAATTGCAAACCCACAGTTCAGTAGGTTGCATCAACACAGAATGCAGATGGCATGTTCCTTTGGATTGTCAATGTAGTTCTACAGTATATATAAATGGCTCAGGTTCACTCCTGGTGGCTCTGTCACAGCCTTTTAACACCAATGTGTCAGTAAAGCCATGTTGCAGTGACAATCATGTGTTGGTAATGGGGCTCAGAGGAGAATACCTTGGAAAAATTTGAAATTAACCATTTCAGAATTGAGGAGTCTTTTAAATGTGTTTCAACCATACAGAAAAGGATGGTGTGTTGAATTTCTCAGGTTACAATATCAACTCAGACAGAAGGAATGTGGAATATAAAATTGAAGAGTAGATGAAATTGCTTATTCTCCCCTCCCCCTTTTTCAAGAAATATAAATGCATGTTTCCTCCCACAGCATGAACAAAATGAGATAAATACTCATTATGACCGAATCAATGATTGAACCATTGTCTTTTCATCTGTAAATACCAAATAATAGCATCAGTGTAAATACAAGACTGTAATGAACTCCATGTCTTCTGCCTCTGCTGTATAAGAACTGGTCTTGACTAGTTTTCCAGTGGCATCCTGGGCAAAGGCATAAGTTTCCACTGAGAAATCATTCTTTGAGGCTTTTCATTTCCAAGAACATTTGTCTTCTTTCTCCCTACACAGCCTCTCTGACCAGTTGAGAGAGTTAAATCCCTGTTCATTTATGACATCTCATGTCCCTCTTCTGTCACAACCTCATCAACTTCCTTGTGACAAAAGGTCACAACAACTGGTACCTGCGTATGTCAGTTGGATGCTTCTGATGAAATCAGTAGACAGCAGAGCAATGAGATGACAGATAAAAGCCTGTTGAATTAGAAGAGTGACTGCGTTTGTCTTGGGACTGCATATGCCAAGTGAGGTTTCTCTATATAGAAAATTTAGATTTTAAATTTTCCTTATGAAGGAAAACCTAGAGATTTAATTTTTATCTAGCCATGAATAATGAGGTAGTCAGTTTAAGAAGGATGGCTTTACAAAGGACTTATTAGTCAAAGGATTTTTAAAGCCAAAGTTTAATTTTCAGTCTTGCAGAGTGTGTGTGGGATGTGTAGAGTATATTCAGTGTAGGTAAGAGTCAGGTGTCTATATCTGAGTTTTGGGTCTCTGACTTTAGTAAAGTTAACACATTTATTAATTGGAGAGAATCTTTTTTGGTTTTTCTGTTTTCTTTTACACCAGGGGTAATGCGGCTTTAGTTTGGCTTGTTGTGTCCCTTAACACACAAAGACCTTTTTCACACGTTTTTAGAACCTGTTAGTTTTGAATTCCTCACTCAGCATTATCAATGATCACTATTATTCTGGTTTTGTTTACTAGGACATGCTAGGAAAACAAGAGAAGGAAAGAAACACAATCCAACTTTATCTATTTCTGTGCATTTTTTAAAGACCCTTCAGAATCTCCTGTGGAAAAGATTTAGAATTCCAAAGTTAACAGTTAATGCCAGAAGGAAAACAATACAATTTAAGTTAACCTTTCTTGCTTTGGAGTTGGCTAAAAAGGCCCAAGGAAGTTGAGGAAATGACCAATCCAATGGCATGCATCTGTTTGAAGAAAGAAACCATGTCAGGATACTGGATATTCTCCAAACCTGTGTGATCTCTACTATTCTACACAGCTTCTAAATGTGTTCTATTTATCAGACTGTTAGTTGTGGTGACAAATGCAAAAGAGAAATAATTTGAAGGAGGCTCATTTTGGCCCATGGTTTCTAAGGTCTCAATCTGTGGCCACTAGGCTTTATCGCTTAGTGAGATAAGACTGTGTATCTCCATGGAAAGAGAATATAGTGATGGAGAAATGGGAGCAGAGAGATAGGAAGGAGCAGGCATAAGAGAAACTCCTTAAAGGTATATCTGAGGTGACTCCCTCCCTCCAGAAAGGTACCATCTCCCAGTTTGTATGACCTCATCATTAGGCCTATATTAAAGAATGCATCCAGTAATGAGATGGGAGCCCTTATGACCCAGTCAACCAAGTCTTGAATTCATGAGCTTCGGGAAGACACTGAAGATTTAAACCAGAACATGTATTGACTTTAAATTTAACTGGACTTGGTATTTTTGAAAATATAATGAACTCAATGTCAGCTTTATTTTATATGCTAATGTACTGAAAAACCTATTAATGAGTGGGAACAAGAGACCGGTTAGTACTTGTAATGTAAGTACTTTGGAATAAGCAAGGCCACTATCATGTTAAACATAATATCCAATCAATCCATCTTTGACTATCCATTTTCAAAATACTTATGAAACCTTTCTATGGTGCATGCCAGGCACTCTGCTGGCAGTAATAATAGCTAATAGGTGTTGAACACTCATGGCACTCCAGGCTAACGGCTAAGAACTTACTTTAGCAGTACTAATATAAATTGGTTCTTAGGAAGTAACTAATGCCATCTACTTGTCCCGATTTTATTATATGATGAAAAGTCACGGTCAAGTACAATATACATTCTATTCTATATGACAGGACTCATTGATCTAAAGATTCTGGGAGAATACTGTTTGTCTTCTGGAGTTGGTATTCTATAAAGTATTTCTTTAATAGAATGGTATATACTCTAATGTAAGTAAAATCTGTGTGAAAAAGGTAAATACTCCAACTTCTCTGTAGAATAAAAAAAATACATCAAGAGATAATCAAGCCTTAAAATACACTTAATTCAAGAAAGGCATCATTAAATAAACAAGTAGATCCTAGTCTAAGGGACATCTCAGAGTTTTGCCTCCTTTTAAAGGACACAAACACAGACTATTCTCTAGATGTACATATTCTTAGGATTGTCAGGTAATACATTCTTTTAGGTATTATGATTAATATCAGAGAGAGACCCCCTGCTCTAAAAGATAATAGTCAGAAAACACCTAGAATACACCATCTACCATGTTTACACCCTATTTAGCTTTTCCAACTAGCTTCCTTATAAAGAGCATTCATACATTTTCTGAGTATTTAGATTTAGTATCCCTAAAACAAATTTAACACTTTAAAATGTCTTTACTCATTAGCAAGAAAGAACTAGAAAATCACTATGTAAGTTAGAAAGTTTTTATTTAAATAAAATCCCATGCTCTTTGCTGGAAATTAAACTGCATTTCTAGCTTGCTGAGATACCTGTTCCAAAAATGGAAATTTTTTAATCTAAAAATGAAGGCTACTCATTTATTTAGCCTAGGTACCAAACAGGCAAAGGAAAAATGACATAGCACATTTTGGGGACTGACACAATAGAACGGTAGAGGAATTGGGTGCCATTTTTAGGCCTTCAGCCCCCCAGCTTTTCTTCCTTGAGGCTGGCAGGCAGGAATCACCTAGAAGCAGTTTTGAAGTTAATTGTATATTGAATGGAGACATTTGTCACCTTCTGCTGGTATGAGCCGTACAGAATTTATCAGCATCTTCTGGGGTAAGAACTTTTTTTCCAGAAAGTTTTCTGTGTGACTCTGCTTTCCCCTGCCAACATCATGGCCTTTGTTCCAGGACCCTGATTAGCTGGTTTTCTACAGCAGAAGATGAAGAAAGCCTCTTAGACCAGGAAGGCACAGTTACCTCTTATTTATGCCTGCTTCCTGTGATGCTCAGCTTGCTCCCTAACTGTTCATCCTTTTGTTTGCTTCCCATTAATATCTGCCTAGACCTCAAGCTCTTGTCTCCATGTGTTATTTTTATGCTGGTTTGTTGATGATGCTCACAGAGGTGCTGAATGGTATTTCTTTAAAATAATAACATCTGTAAAAGGCCTACTATGTGTCATAATTCAGCCTTTAATACACTTGGTGTTTCATTCTGTCATTCTTAGCCATCTGTACCATGAGAAGATAATCTCAGCACTTCTTTCTCAGAGAAATGCCACAGAGTCACTTATACTATCAATTCCAGTAGACTTCATTCAGATCTCACCACACAGTACCTTGACTGGGTGACCTTGGTATGGGGTTTCCTTGTAGCCTTCCCTTATTTGCCGAATATGTGCATGCTGTTTCCTTCCTCTATAGGGTTATGAAGATCACATGCTCAGCTCAGTACTGAAGTAATATTTACATCTTTCCACCCTCCTTTTTACCCTCTCCATTCTTCCTTGAAGGCACAAATAAGACATCGCTGCCCAAAAGAAAAACAGGAGGGAATCAAGGATTAAGTGATTAAAACTAGAATTTTCCTTTGATGTACTTAACCAATGGGTCATTCAAGATACTTCACAATTTGCTGAGAGAACCATTAAACACCATTAGTAGGTCATCTGCCACTGACTTCAAAACTATAGTCTTTAAAACCCGGCCAAATAGGGAAATCAGCTTAATAGCTCCGATAGCTTTGATATGGGCCACAAGGCCATATGACAGATGCACTCACCGGCTCATAAATACTGGGCTGATTCTTTTAGTGATTATAATTTGCAGAATAGAAATTGTTATGTGTTCTGTTGTGTAATACGATATCATTTAAAAATGTAAAACTGAAGCAGGGGCGTTTTAGCTAAATGGCTCTGCATCTTGACGCACTAGTTTGAACACAATTCAGTTCATTCTAGCCTCATCTAAATGTTCCTCACATCATAAAGTGCCTGCGAGTTGTTTGTTTGTTTGACTGTTTTAAAATTTGAAGGAGGACTCACAGTAGTGCAACACATGCAGCTGAATTGAACTTTTGAGACTATCTTTTCTTTTAAAAATCTTTTTCCCTTGCTGTGGATATCACTCTATATAAATAAAACGCTGATTGGCCAGTGACCAGGCAGGAAGTATAGGCGGGACAAGGAGCGAGGAGAATTGAGGGAACAGGAAGAAGGAGGAGGAGACACTGCCAGTCACAGCCAGGACAAGCAGCATGTAAAGATGCTGGTAAGCCATGAGCCACGTGGCAAGATATAGATTTATAGAAATGGGTTAGTTTAAGATATAAGAACAGTTAGCAAGAAGCCTGCCACGGCCATACAGTTTATAAGTAATATAAGCATCTGAGTGATTATTTTATACATGGGTTGTGAAACTGCGGGGCTTGGTGGGACCTGGAGAGAAGCTCTCCAGCAACATTCCCTGATGTATCTGATCCCAGCTCAGGCTCTAAATGCACAAAGTGGCTCCACCATCACCTTCGTTCTCTCGAGTGATAGCCTGGAGCACATGCATCAGAAGGAATAATGGGTCCTCACCTTCAACCCCAAAGGCTGAAGTACAGGGTGTATTTGCCATGTTTCACAACCAGCTCCTTATTGCTGTTATAAGGGCTGCCTGAGATGTGGCCCAGAGTTGTATAGAGCTGGGTGCTACCCTCCCACACATCAAACTGTGGTTCAGGGGATGAAAAGCAACCAGCACTCCTGGATCTGGGTGAAGCAGTCAAGTCTTCAGTGCCCTGACTTACTTAAATATGAAAATTAGGTATTTGAAAAATGCCACTTCCAGCCTCTTGCCCTGCACCTGTAGGAAAAGAGGTTGTCATGATTTTCATCCACAAACATGACTTCAAGAGTTATTATTTTATTTTAACAAATCACCCTTTTACAAGCAACAACACCACCAAACACTTGGATAGGTATATATCTAGATCAACTAAGTTGTAAAGCACTGGATTTATTTACTAAGTACAAGTTAGTAGATGCAGATCTTCAGAATATGGACTCAACTCTTCCTAACTCACCTGGACCAAGCTAAAAAAATCAGGCTTCATCTTTGTTCTGTAGGTAAGCAAGGGTCATGTGATAGATGTGTACATTCAATCTGCGAATGTAGATCATGAGAGCTTGTGTTAAATCTCATAAGACTCATATTTGCATATGCATATGTATGTATCTAATATATGCTGCATATAATTTATTTATATAAGCTATTATTAATATCCCCATCCCTGAAACAATAAATGCAATTCTGGAACCCCTGAATATATAATACTTCTGAGTTTTTAAAATTTTATTTCTTGTAAAATCCAATTAGCTATTTACTCACTGATAATAAAAACTGTTCATTGTTTTAAAGAGCCATATAATTCAAAAGAATCTAAAGAAACCTAAAATTATCTGGAACTCCAGAAATAACATTTGTAACAGTTTTTGTTAAATATTTACATATTTCAAATATCCTAAAGGTATGTGTAAAATTCCTAGCAAAACTTCAATGATTTGTTAGTCTTGCTACTAGGATTTACATTCTAACCCAAAGGATGGAGCAAGACAATAATTTTCAATGTATGATCTACAAATAATAAAAATAGCATTTGTGAACATGAGGGAAATGTAGACAGATGGTCCACCTGGCGCTTCCTGAATCAAAAGCTCTGGAGACAATGCTCAGTGTGCTTGATGGTAACAAGCCATGTAACTGTGCTGATGTGAGCTCAACATGGAGAGCCCTTGCCCAGCTGGATGACCTGAGTTTTAACTCATCTGTGTGAACCTCATTGGATTGTGTAAAAGCTGATGTTATCTCTCCTCTATGTTTCACCTCTGAGAAACAACAGATAGGATTAAATCACT
>CABHPQ010132208.1:0-15264 GCA_902168405.1 Peromyscus aztecus | reverse complement strand
GGCTATTGTGGTATACTGTTTAATATTATAATGAATGAAAAGTCAGCACATGGAGCTGTGGAAATAACATCAATTTTTATGGTTAATTTTCTGATAAAAGTACAACGTATTAACACTTTTTCCAAACTCTGTTAAAAATCCAAGTCTCCTCAGACTCAGACTGAGTGTAGGTATTAGAAAAAGAACCAAACATTCTCCTCGGCTATGAGGTAAATTGAAGAAAGATTTATATGTGAAAAGTACTAAGCCACAAGTAAGCTCCCAGCAACTGGAGAAAAGAGCTATTTATAATTACCTATCACATAAAAAATTGATGAAAGAAATTCTATATTGGAAGCCTAAAGGAAACCCACAAATTCTGAATACCATTAAACATTTATTCTACAAATATTTTGATTGTCTGCTACATATCAGAAAGGATATAATAGTGAAGAAAATGCACATGACTTTTGCTCTTCTAGAGTGTGAGCTCCATTTGGAGAGATAGAAACTAAAACTTTAATAGAGTCAAAAGTTGGATTCAAAGTAAAGAAAGGGAAATGTCAGCATTTGAGATAATCTTTGGAAGTAGGAACTTGATAAAAACCAGTTGAATAAATGAATGTATGAATGGTGATTAGCAAAAATACAAAAAGAATGAGTGAAGTAACTAAGCTATTGAGCTCAAGAAAGGCCTTTTGAAGGCTCTCCACAAATCTGTGGTCATACAAGTAAGAGCTGATCATTTCAAAATACTAAGGTAGGTAGGACGGGCCAGCATGTAAAGGCTCTTGTTCTCAAGCCTGAGAACCTGAGTTTGATTCCCAATACTAGCATAATGAAAGGAAATAACAGACTCTTACAAGTTGTCCTCAATCAATGCAATATATATGTTTTTAAGATTGAGTGACAGGGTGGCTTCTAAGTAAAAGATCCAGCTTATAAATATTCTACTGAGAAGTAGGTTATAGAATAGAGTAAAATATTGCCAGTGAAAAAGAGTTAAATTAACTTCCAGGTAAGTATGTGAGTCATTACAGAATCTCATGTGTTTGAAAGAAAAAAAACTAATTTCTATAAGGTGAATTGGTGAGATCATAAAAATTAGATGATTTTTGTGATGCTGATGTACTAAGTTATATTTTTTTCTTTTTTTTTTCCTTGGGGGGGGTGGAGTTTCGAGACAGTGTTTCTCTGTGTAGTTTTGGTGCCTGTCCTGGATCTCGTCCTGTAAACTAGGCTTTCCTCGAACTCACAGAGACCCACCTGGCTCTGCCTCCCAAGTGGTGAGATTAATGGCGTGTTCCTGGTGACCTGGCTTCAGTTATATACTTAATTCATATTGGCTTAGGCTGAAGTGGTGAAGTTCCAAATGGCATCAAATGAATACAATGTGTGTGTAGATTTTAGTGAGCAGATGTGTATTTTCCCTTCCAATTGCATAAGCTAAAACCTTGAAGAGTTCTCAACAAGACCTAATGACTCCACATGTTTCATCTTGCAAAATTTCTGCCCTCTCTTCTTACTAGGGTCCTCGTTTCTTAAACCTAAGCTGGCCTTCCCACTACATTCAGACAGAAAAAATCATTTTCTGCCTCATGCCTGTATAGACTTTCCTTTACCATGGGCTCAAATGTTATTCCCCAAGTAATGGCTCCTTCCTTACTCTGTTTTCTGTTTATACACTTGAATAACCTAAATCTCAGTAATTTATTTAAAAAAGAAAGAAACATTTTTTTTTCCGAGTTCGGGAGGGTATGCAGTCCTAGGTGACTGAAAGGTGCTTCTGGTCCAGGCCTTCTTGCTACATCACACACTGTGAAGAGAGAACCACATGGCAAAGAAAGTAGAACTTGCCAGTTCAGGGTAGGTTTCTCTTCCTGCCACTGCCCTGATAAGGGCCCAGTCCCATGACCTTATTCATTCTCAATTGCCTTGTGCAGATCCATCCTCCAAACAAGACAAAAAGATGAGTTTGGGACCCTAGAATGGCAATACACCCTCTGTCCTAACACTCAGTGGACAAAGGCAGGGATATCAGGAGTTGAAAATCCTGGGTGATATAATAAGAGTTGCCTGAACAAAACACCAATAATCCAACCAAACACACCAAACAAAAATATAGATAGAGGAATAACTTTTCAAATGTTGGGATACACATTGAAACAAAAGAATCTTCCTTAGTCACCCGCCTAAAGGTCTAAATCAGTGGCTCTCAACCTTCCTAATGCTGCGATGCTTTTTTAGTAGTCACAGAGTTGTATCTTTCAGAATAATTGATGCTATAATAACTAAAGTGTGTTAACCTTGTAAGATAAAGTAGCATTGCCCTTATTGCCTCCATGCAACAGCCTTCTCTGTGAAATAACCCTAATTAGATCCACATGGGAACAATCTAAAAAATGTTGAATTAATTGTCAAGAATTTTGGACTTAATTGATGTTCATCAGACACCTTTTAAATACAGAGCTAGCATTTCCATCTTATGATTTATGTTAGTATTTATAAAAAAAAAACCTATGAAGGAAGAATCATGAATGGACAATGAATGGAATTGGTCAGCATATTACTGAATGATTATTGGTCAAGAAATTACTGAATGAATATACTACACATGCTCAAACTTTTCAACTGGGAAATGGAAAGGAAGGAAGAGTCGCAGAGGATGGAAATCAAGGGTTGTCACAGTCAACTTGATTTACAGTTTTATTGATTTTCTTCCTCTTCAAAATGATTTCTTTGGTCTTTCATATCCCAGCTTCTTCATAAAGCATTTGGGTTAACTAGTTGTGTTAAATATTGAAATTCATCTTGAATATCTTTTACCCTTAAATTTTAGGCAGAAAAATACCCTCTGCTACCTTATAGTGTCAAAGAGAATTATAGATTGAGGCCCCTGAAGAGTTCTTCTTTGTAACAACCAGCTTTATCTAGATTGTTTGATAAATGGCTGACTTTGTGCTTGCTAAGTGCTTACAGTTGTAGCATCAGTTTGGTGTTATTCATGGAGGATTTCTGTTTTACCATTAAGATTTAGAATGGGTGTTCTGTTTACTAAAGGGCAGATAGGGACAAACCAGCTCTGGATGTGAGTTCAGCCTGTCTCACTCCTGTCCAGTGCTCTAATGTCTTAAGTACAAGCTTCATTTTCCTTGGGGTAGACTCCAAAGTAATTGGAATCACTTCAGCTCCATATTGGAAAGAATATTAAAAACATGGGCAAATTTAGTAGAAGTTCATCTCTCTGTTGTGAGAGAGCTTCAATCAAGAGAACTGGCTCCATATATACTTGATGCTTCCTTTTACTGAGAATTTAAGAAATAGATCCCAAATATCAAATAGTAACAGAATTAGATGTGATAGTAGATTTTTTTTCACAGTTTAAATTAAATGACGTAGAACAGAGACCCTAGGAATGAAATAACAGTTTCATTTCCTCCCAGCATTCATTTTATACCTTTTCATTTACTGATGTGTTGGGGTCCCATAGAAACACCCTACCTTTTCTCATATGGTATTCCTAACTTGTATCCTACTCTTCCGCCTTAATGCTGATGGCAGGAACTCGGTTTCATTTATCAATCTTCTTTGATTTTTGCTTTGCTAATACACACACTGAAGTCTCATTGTACTTTATTTATTGAAGGATATTACTCAAAGATAATTTGTTTAAATCTTACTTAAATGTCACTTAAAATAAATAATTGCTTCAACTACTTAAATATAGAAGCTAAAATGTCAGAACAACCAGCAACTCTATCAAGAGCAAAACAGATTGGTAAAGCCCTGAGAAATAACCATGGGCCTTTATCCTTAACGAGTGTGTGTGTGTGTGTGTGTGTGTGTGCCCACTGAGGCACAGGCAATCCAAGGCTCTCAATTTTACCATCCTAACTGAGAAAGGAGGTTGATAAGATATTCCAAAATTTAACTACTTTCTTTGTTGAAACTATGAGAAAAGCAGAATAACCTTTTTCATTTGAATGGTTTATTTCAAAACAATCATGAAAACAATGATGAGGAAAGTAACTGTATGAGGGAACCAGTCTTGAAATGAGTGTGGTGAAAGGGGGACCCATTAAATGTGTGCACCACTGAGTCAAGCGGCATATAATTATCATAGAAGACAACATAGCAGTAGAGAATGTGGATAATGATTTGTCAGAGCCTGAGTGGTGGGGAAGTAACGACACAGGGTGCGTTTACTCCTCCATTGATGGAGCCCATCACAATGTAGCATTGAGGGGGCACCTGGCATTAAATACTGTATTTACAGAAATGCAGTAAAAAAAAAAAATCAAGATAGCATTTAGTGTATTGTTCTTATACAAAAGAGAAAGAAGGAAAAGAATTGCCTTTATCGACCAACATATTCCAATTATGATGTTTTATTTAAATAATCACAAATGGGCAATTTGTTCAAACTTATTTTTGTATTCCCAGCATGAAATAATCCCTCATCCACTCAAGTTTTTCTATGAATCTAAGATGGGATAAGTAGAACCATAATTACAGAAAAAAAAAAAAAATTGGGCGTTGCAATTGCAGTGCACAGTGTTGGGGCAGTCGCTTTCTCGGCCTCAGCGCTTTGGCTCGTCTTTGTTGTGGCTCACTTTAGCTACCATTTCCTTACGGTATTTCAAATTAATTATCAATACCTTTTATTCCTTTTTATGTTTTTGTTCTACATTTGTATGGACAGCGCTTGCTATTCTTCGTCAAAATTGCTTCCTTTGCGTGTGCATCTGAACTCGATCATGTTGAGGGTTTCTTTGCTGGGAGCTGCACCCTTGACGCAGAAACAGGCTTTGTTCCCCCAGAGAACAGCTTCAGCGCTACTGAACCGGAAGCCTGCATATTGCTGGGGATGGTCAGAAGAAGAGAATTCAGTGTGCTTGGCACCAGTGCCTGGCTTTGCCCCAGTTACATCCCCATGAATGGCATAGACTCCTTCCTTGGGATTCTTAATGTGACCTGTCGCATCAGGAATATCCTGTGCAGTATTTTATTTGCTTCTGCCGGGTTGAGTTCATAAACATTAATCACAAGAAAACTAATTAGCTCAAGAATGCAAATGTAAGCAGCAAATAGGTGAGCTCTTACGAATTGTTGGTTCAGTTGGTTAACTTGTGTCTTTCATTTCCTACATATTATAACAAAATAACAGTATTCTATTCAAAGAGGAAGCCAAGCATAGAAGGTACTAACTAGATAGACACCATGGTGAATCCCAAATTGAGGAGGCAACTGATCTTCAGAGTTGCATGCAAATATAAGTGTAAAATCAGAAGTTTGTTTAAAAGGTAATGCATCTTTTTTAAAGGGATGAACATTTGAACCTGAGAGACAATAGGTTCTCTGTAATAAGGATTCGATGTGAATCTATAAGCCATTAACAAAGATAAAAGAAATATTGTAACAGTGATATGAGCAGTAAGTAAAATGGATGGGGACAGGAAAGGTAATTAGAGGGAGCCCTTCCAAAGAACAGGGAAATTAGACTGGATTCCTAATGAATTATCAAGACAAATCAAAGAAAACGGGAGGGAGCTTGATTCTTTAGTGCTCCTGGGCTGGCACTTCGCCACTTTCCATAGCTGCAGAACCCCGAGATTCTCTGCCTTCATCCGTTACCTTCAATTCATTCAATTGTCAAAGACGACTAATGATATCACTGATCATAGGGCTATTTAAGGAGTTAATGTCCTCATAAAGTTCTTTTACTTTAAATGTTTTATTTTCTTTACTTAGTTTATATGCATTGGTATTTTTTTGGCCTGCATGTATGTCTGTGTGAGTGTGCCATGTTCCTGGAACTGAGGTTACAGGTAGGTGTGAACTGCCATGTAGGTGTGGGGAACTGAACCCAGGTCCTCTAGAAGAACAGCAGTGCTCTTAGGTGCTGAGCCATCTCTCCAGCCACACTCATGAAGTTTTCAAAGCTAGTATATATGCAGTGTGACTATGGTTTTATTTCACCACTAAAGAAACAGACACTGTTAGAGGCTAACTAGAAAGCCATAGCTTCCCCAAGTCATTGTGTTCTTTATCTTGTTTCCTTTCCCCCTTCCTTTCTGTGGCACGAAGGATCAAGGCAGGCAGTAACTCGTATTAAGCAAGCACCATAATAAAAGTAATTACAAAGAAATAATATGTTCCTGGGCCAGCTAATATAGGTAATTTTTGATGGTGGGCAATGCAATGGGATAAAGGCAATATGGCTACTGTTACCTTCCAGCTGAGACCGCTGTAGCTATCTACTGGTGGTCATTCTTCCTGCTCTCTTTATACCGGGTCCAGTGATGTAGAATAATCAACACGACAAGGAAGGAGAGCCTTTAAGAGTTAAGCCTCTAAACAGCAAGCCTGGAATAAAGGTGTTCTCTTAAACTGCAAAAAGATTGAAATGCTTGTGAGAGCTTTTAAAATATTCTTCCTAGGCTTATGAATCCTGTGGCCACCTGGGCTTGACTCTGTATAGCACTAGAATGGGAGGAATGGATTCAATGGAGTTATAATGAAAATATTAAATCAGGAGCATTGGTAAGATTACGAGTGTGCTAATAATTTAATTTTGTATTTGTTGTTTACTGTGTGCCAGTTACTTAAGTGCTCTCCTGAATTGCTTTTCATTGTTCCTTCATGTCCAGCTAAAGTACACTTTTTTTCTTTATCCTCATTTTGGCAATGGGAAAATGGAGATGAAGAGAGGTTAAGCAGCTTGCTGGGGTTCACACCATTAGAAAATTGTGGAGTTGGGTTCCAGCCCAGGAAGTCTGGCATTGGCCAATGATTCCAAGTAAACCTAAACACTGACCTTAAGCAGATCAGCAGCTACTAGATCATTTCACTGAATGATGGTAGATCATCCTTTAAAAAAAATCTCATAAAGTATTCCTCTAATGTTGATATTTCAGAAGTTCAGCCTCAGAAAATAAAACAACCTGTCTTCATTCACATTTGTTATTTTGAGAGTTCAATCCACTAATACATCCTTCCTATTTTCCTTCTCTCCCATAATGCATCTGTTTTCTTTTGTTCTGACCCCTCCCCCTTTTCTTCTTCTCTCCTTTCTGTCCTTCGTTCCTTCGCTAATGCCACTTCATTAAAGCCTGTCACCCCTGTGCCATCAAATAACAGTACCCACAAATGACCTGCCTTACAGTATCTGTAGGTTTGTAGGTCTGTAGGTCTGCAGGTCATACTATCCAAGTGGCAAGCTCTGCTGGCCTCTTACGCAAGATGAAAACTCTGATCTGCACATATTTTGCTCCTGTTTTCAAAGCTATGGTTGGTTCCAGAAATCAGCATTCATGAAGGACTCAGATGTTTATATTCTAAGAGAAGGGAGAAACAAAACCCATTGCTGACTGAAATTAAACTCAGATTTCATTGCTAGCAGCTCACTTACATTGCTCTGCAGACTTCTTGTCAGCCATTGTGACTAGGGCTTGGCTGTTTTAGCTTAGGGGACTAGCAACTCTCACTCAGTAGAGTCTTAGTTTGTAGTTTGTAAACACAAATATCTCCATAACTATTGTCACCTCATTTTGCATACAGAACAATGATGCCTAGTTGATAACAGCAATTCCGTATTAGCACTGAAGATGAGAACTATCCTTTATTGAATGATTGGGACTCGGAAGCTAAAAAGGAAGACTTGGAAATTCAGTAACTCCAAGTTTCATCCCAGCCCCAACTTAATCTTCTAAATCTTATCCAACCTGTTTTTCTATGATTCATTTTCCAAATCAGACTAATTATTTCATTACCAGTTGCTATTAATAACATGGTGCTTGTCCTGTGTCTTAGATGCTTAACAAATGAAAATTTAAGCTGCTGATGGAAGTGAGCTATTATGAGCCGGCTTTCCCCACTGCCTTTGGGGAATCATCTTGGCAGACCTACTAAGGATACTATTATAAGTTCCTCCTTGTTAAGAAAGCAAGGCTTATGAGTTTGAAAAACTTCGTAACATCACACCCCATCCCAATGATTGCAGCCTCCATGCAGTGCAGCTTCCTATGGTGTGAGGAATCCATTTCCCCCGCTCTCACATGCTAGAACCCATGTCAGAAGACTCTTACACAGCCTCAACAATCTATCCACCATGTCTTTTGATGTTAGCCCTTTGGTGTCTCCTTTCTTTGCTAAGGTAAGCCCCCTGGAGAAGGGGTGGGTGCAGCCATTTGTAGTTTCTCTGGTCTTGCTGGCCACATGCTGTAGCCAGTTGATCAGGATGAGCCCTACTTGGGAGCAGTGTTTGGAGTATGTGCCAAGCTCAGGCGGCTGTAGCCTTTGATTTGGAGCATGAAAAGGCATCTTTGGTCTCTGGCTTTTTTTGTATGCTTTTGTTGTTGTCCACAGGAGTGGCAGGAATGGAGACTGAAGAGGCTCAGTAGGCTGGCTGTAAAGAAAGTTGAAGAAAGCCTGTCTATTACCTAAGGAATACAAATCACATCTCAGAAGTTTACAAAGGAAATGTGGATGCAACTGTGGAGAATTCCAGGCTCCTTGTGGTCTTTCTAACAGGCTCTTGGGAAGTACAGGGCAACAAACTTACATAGTGGTGTACCAGAACTGTCTGTATGGTAGAGCCACACATGTAGCATTGAACAGGAACAAGAAAGAAGAAACCAGAGATTTTATACTTTGTTTCCTCCCATGCTTAAGAAAACTGAAAATAGTTAATAATTCACTTTTCACTTGGATACCTAAGTATCCAAGGTTCCTAAGGAGTAGTAGTTTTGACTTAACATTTTACCCAGACATTAAAAAACCATGCCATATCAATAAAACACACACACACACACACACACACACACACACACACACACACACCAAAAAAAGCATGTTTCAGCTCACTTAATATCAAAATGCATCGAGCTAAAATGTGATGATTACAGGTTTTAGACCATGCGTGGACAAAGGAAAATCCTGTCTTGGTAGCCAAACAAAAACATGCAGATAAATTCTGTGATAAAGGTACTTATAAAGTGAGTTGAGAGTCTAAAGGAAGCAGTCTTTGTCATGGACATGCTAGCTGAGGGTCTACAGAGCACTTGACAGGGAAGGTGAGTCTTGTTGGAGCAAACATCTTCCAGATGGAGTTTAGGGCAGTGGAACCCCAGAGCTGAAACATCTGTACGTTTACAAACAGAAGCAGAACACTGAGTGGAAGGTAGTGTTTCAAAGTAGTTGGGGGGATACTTCACAATGGGTGATAAAATAATCTTTTTGTCTTCAGAATACAATTGAAATTATAAATGGCTCATATCAAAATACAGCCAATTTCAAATGCCATCCTAAATATGCATTAGGATATTTTATTATAAATCAAGATTAATTTTCTGTTGGTCACCCTTATGAGTAATAAGGCCTTTGTAAATAATGTTAAGGAACCAAGATTGTTCCAGAATTATCTTGAATCTGCATAGATACCTTCAATAAAATTTTAAAACATGGAATGGAAATTGGTGATTTTTTTAACTAGCTTTTCATAAGCACTGGTACCATTCCTTAATTAAAATGTCTAGAATGATACAGAGCTACACATACCTTTCCCAAACATGCCTGTATCAAAGTCTGCTGTGCTTATTCACTGGACTCTAGCAGAGCCGTAGAGTCTGCCATATCACTGTGCAAAAGATAGCATCATTTTATAAGAAAATTGGTGTGGGAATATCATCAGGGTTAAAAATGAAAGGTCAGGTAAGAGGGAAGGGAGAGAACCCTGTTTAGGAACTGCACTGAACGGCTTGCTGTGTCTTATTGTGAGCCACCATGACAAAACACCGTATATGAGGTAGCTTGAATAACAGAAATTATTTTTTAAACAATTCCAGAGACTGGAAATCCAGAATGAAGCTACCAGTATGGTCAGATTTTTATGGAGGCTCTCAAGTTCTTCAGTTCTTACAGATGTCTCTCTTCGCTGTGTCCTCATATGCAGAGAAAAAACTCAGACATTGTCTTATTAAAAGTTCTACTAAACCAAGACTTCACCCCCATGACCTCTTTTTAACATTATGGGGGAATTAGGAGAGTTAGTGTATATATTGGTAAAGGCACAATAATCCCATAGTATTTAGTCTCGACTGGCAAGCACACAACTTTCTTGGATGTAAAATGTACTCCTTGGTGTCTCAACCACCCTAGCATCAACTCTAAACTCAATTTCAAAGTCCCATGCAAACATTATGAAAACCAGGAGGGTGGCAATCAAGATTTGGTTTAACCTATAATCCTGTAAAACCTGCCAAAAAAATATCCTTCAAATTCAATGGTGGAAAGGATAAGACAAAAGCCACCAATACAAAGGAGAGGACTGAAAAGGATTGATAGGTCATAAGCAAGTTAAAAATCTTAGCCAGGGAAATACTATTGTATCTTATAGCTCAAGCATAGTCTTCCTTGGCTAAAAATTTTGCCCAGATGGTGGTTAGATGTTTGTGCAGCCACATGCTGATGTGCTCTTCAAAACTATATTTCTCACTGTTTGGGATACAAAGATACAGAGTTTTCTAAATCTTTCAATTCTTGGCCTCCTTTGCTTCATAATTCCTCTGCTTCATCTTTCCTCTTTACATTTTACAGTGAGAAGTTAGGAAGGACAAGTCACCATCCCGTACATTGGATTTTGGTCCTAAAGTCTATGTGTTGGAAACCTCACAGGCGCCTAATACATCACAATATGGAGATGGGTACTTTGGGGAAGTGTTTACCTATTAAAGGTTTATTCCCCGTGAAGGTGTCAGTGACATTACAAATCTTAACAAAGGATTCCTCATCCCTGATTTGGTTTATCCATGTGCTTCTATGGGAAGACGCCATTTCATTTTCTTCCTCTGGAGGAGGAGGTATTTTGAAATTATGAAAACATCCTCATGAGACAGCAGATGCTAGTTCCTTGACCTCGGGTTTCAGAGGACCTAGAGCTGTGAGAAATCCATTTCTGGTTTTCATTAGTCACCGAGTCTCTGGTGTTTTGTTAGCAGCAGAAAGAAACACATTCTTTTAACACTTAACTTAGAAACCGTCTAACTGGATATCCAGTTTCATCACTTGCAAGCTCTGCCTTCCACAAAACACTAGAAGACACTTCAGCCAAGTTCTTCAGCACCTTATAAGAAAAAAATCACGTTTCCACAAGTTACTGTTGTTTCTGTAAGAGATCTCACTGGAATTGACCCAGCATCTGAATTTCTAGCATGTATCTCAAAATCCATTCAAGTGCTTACATCACCATGTTCTATAGTCTTCTCTACATGTTTACATATATGCCACAGCACATCAGATAATCTTCATAAAATTTAACTGAATATAAACTTTGGAAATGGTCTTATTAAAATTATCTGATGTGTCAAAAGCATTTATAGTGAAATAGTGTGACTTATATTGACAAAATGCTCATGTTTATGTTCTGAAAATTGTCGGTAAATAAAGTCAACATTTTACACAGTAAAACATACACCTATTTAGATTTTCATTTATGTTTTCTCCCCGCCCCCACCATTTCACTAAGTCTTATGAGTCTACTCGATGGCCACTGTTCCTCTCTTTTCCATTCTGTCTCTTGCAGAATGAAGGACTTTCTGTTGATGCACTATGGACTGTTGTTTTGAAGCCACCCCTAAGGAAGATATTAGTGCCCTATTCTATGTCTGTTTTACCCCCAGGATAGAATCAATGCTAGAACTGCTCTTTTTCTTCCACAGTAGCTCATGGCAGGCTCAATGGTTAGTTTTTGGTGTTTAATGTTATGACACATTGTTTTCCTCCAAGTTTAAAGCTTTAAAATCAGATAAAGATTATCTTGAGTTCTTTATATATTTTGGAGATCAGCCCTCTGTTAGATGTGGGGTTGGCAAAGATATTTTCCCATTCTGTAGACTACCATTTTGTTCTATTAACAATGCCCTTTGCCTTACAGAAGTTTTTCAGTTTCATTAGGTTCCATTTATTAACTGTCTATCTTAGTGTCTGTATTATTGCTGTCCTATTCAGGAAGTTGTCTCCTGTGCCAATGCATTCAAGGCTATTCCCCACTTTCTCTTTTATCAGGTTCAGTGTAACTAGATTTATGCTGAGGTCTTTGATCCACTTGGACTTGAGTTTTGCGTGGGGTGAAAGATATGGATCAATTTGCATTTTTCTGCTTGCCAACATCCAGTTATGCCAGCACCATAAAGAACTCATGAAACCAGACATTAAAAAAAACAAATAATATAATTAAAAGGTGGGATACAGACCTAAACAGAGAATTATCTGCAGAAGAATTGCTAATGACAGAGAAACACTTAACACAATGTCCAATATCTGTAGCTATCAAGGAAACACAAACCAAAATGACTCTAAGGTTCCATCTTACACCTGTCAGAATGACTAAGATGTAAAACGCTAGTGACAGCCTATGCTGGAAAGGACGTGGAGTAAGGGGGACACTCCTCCACTTCGGGTGAGAGTGCCCACCTGCACAGCCACTTTGGAAATCAACATGATGGCTTCTCAGAAAATTGAAAATCCATCTACCTTGAGACCCAGAGATACCACTCCTGGACACACACAACCAAAAGATGCACAAACATACCACAAGGGCACTTGCTAAACTATGTTCATAGAAGTTTTATTTATAACAGCCAGAACCTAGAAATAACCTATATGCCCCTCAACCAAATAATGAATAAACAAAATGTGTTAATTTATGTAGCAGAATCTTAAAGAGTCTTTATTAATAAAATCAAACCTGAGCCAGGTATTGGGGTGAACTGGAAGATCAGAGAACCAAAACAAGCCACAGTAACCTCACCTCACCGGATCCTCAGCTGGTCTTGTTTCCTCAGACTGGAGGCCTCTGAGTCCTCATCCAGAATGGGTCTCAGCTGAAATGTGCTGCTAGAAGCCTGAAAGCTTAACCAGCCAAATGTTTAACCAGCCAAATGCTGCTAGTTTCTGGTCCTCATGCCTTATATACCTTTCTACTTTCTACCACAACTCCCTGGGATTAAAGGCTCGCTTCCTGGGATTAAAGGCGTGAGTCACTATATGCTTGGGTGTATCCTTGAACACATGGATTTCTGCCTAGCTCTGCCTCCCGAGTGCTGGGATTAAAGGCGTGTGCTACCACTGCCTATCCTCTATGTTTAATATTGTGGCTGTTCTGTCTCTGACCCCAAATAAGTCTATTAGGGTGCACAATATTTTGGGGAACACAATACCACCACAAATTTACACAATGGAGTATTACTCAGTTGTTAAAAACAATGACATCAGGAAATCTGAAGGCAAATGGATGGAACTAGAAAAAAAATTATTCTGAGTGAAGTAACCCAGATCCAGAAAGACAAATATGGTATGTACTCACTCATAAGTGGATATTAACTGTAAAGTAAAGGATAACCAGGTTACAATCCACAGCCTCAGAGAGGCTAGGCAACAAGGAGGACCCAAGGGGGAATGAATGGATCTCCGTGGGAAGGGAAAATAGAAGCTATCTGCTGGGTAGATTGGGGGGTGGGATAGGGATGAGAACTTGAGGGATCATGTGGGGAGAGGAATGGGGAGAGTACTGAAAGGGATGACTGGAATTGGGGGCTTCTGGGGGAGAGATAGAAACTTAATGCAAGGAAAACTCCCATGAATCTACAAGGGTGACCCCAGCTAAAACTAGTAATAGTGGATAGGTAGTCTGAACTTACCATCTTCTGTGATCAGATTGGTGACATCAGAAATCCTTCATCCAGTAACTGATGGAAACAGATACAGAGACCCACAGCCAAACATTAGGCCAAGCTTGGAAATCCCACTGAAGAGAGGGAGAAAGAATCCTAGGAGCCAGAGGGTTCAAGGACATCGCAAGAAAACCCACAGAAACAACTAACCTCTACTTATGTGTGACAGTTGTGTAGCTTGGTCTTTTTGTGAGATTCCTAACAATGGAAGCAGGGGCTATCCCTAATGCTTTGGCTGGATCTTGGGAACCTATTTCTCATAATGGATTGCCTTGCCCAGCTTAAACACAAGGGGAGGTCCTTAGTCTTACCACAGCTTGATATTATTCTGTGTTTTGCTGATACCCAGAGAAGGCCTGCCCCTTTCTGAGCAGAAACAGAGGAGGAATGAATTGGGGGTCTGGGGGAGGATGGGAGGAGAGGAGAGAGAGGAAACTGCAGTTGGGATGTAAAATAAATCAATAAATACAATTTTTATAAAAATCATATAAAGAATATCTTTTGTGTTATATCTTCAGTTTTAAATCAATATTTATTAAATGTTGGCTTGATTTGCTAATAAATTCATTTTCTATTCTTTCTTTCTCTAAAAGATATTTTGTTTTGCTTGTTCCTTTCCAAATTCTAAGATGTAGTGTGACAAGCTTAGTTGAGGTTACTGGTTTATTCTTTATTTATTTATTTCAATTTTACACTACAACAATATTATGTGGCTTGTTGGCAGCAGGTGGTTCCACTACTTCTTTTTATCATTCATGTTATTTTTCTGTTGTTTCAGAGTTTCTGTGTGAACATTGTTGTTAGCTGTTCTCCAGTATGTGTTTAAATGATTCAGACAAAACAGTTTATGATCTTTTGTGAAATACTTCACATTTGAGATGTTTGGGGGGGGGGGACAACACTCTGCTTTAAATTTCTTAAAGAAATCATTATGTACCTGTGTCTTATCACTGAACATAGACCCTAAATCTCTTCTATCCTAGTTCATTTATCTTACTTTTTTAAAAAAAGAAAAATACATAACTTTATGCAAATTTTAATGGTATGTGAATCAATTTTTATAATGAGTCTTTTAAAGCCAGCTTAAACGTTAGAAGGATCTAGATGTACACAGCTATCTCAAAAATCATACTGAGATATGATTTTTGTTCTGTGCATCCCTAACTCTATTTTTTTTATACTACAGCTTTACGCAATAGGATGCTGAGTTTGTCACACTCAATAACCAGTCCTGATACACGGTTACCAACTGCAGCCTCCTATTAATCCAAACATCCCGGGTTTCCTCTGCTGTACTGCATCTGCTCCAGCATGCCATCCAGGGTACAGTCTTGTTCTCAACGACTAGACCTCCTTTGAATCTTCTAGTTTCTGAGAGCTTTCTCAGGCTTTCTTTGTCTCTGATGTCCTGGGCAGTTCTGGAACATTGGGCTTGTTATAAAATGGCTCACAGCTGAGACATGATCAGTACTTATCTCCTTATTAGTTTTGATGTATTTGAGGGAGGAAGGCTACAGAGGCCAAGAGTATTATATTATATTAAATATTATATTAT
>CABHPQ010132206.1:28488-47489 GCA_902168405.1 Peromyscus aztecus | reverse complement strand
AGGAGGAAGGCTAAGGGGTTTATTTAGGGTCGTTAATGGGGACATGGGTAAGAGTTTGTTTATCTGTCACCATCAAACATTAACTGAATATAAATTCTTGGAGTGGCATCCTGTCCCATGGGTCCCTCTTCTTCCCATGGTAGAATATTGGTGGACCAAATCTATGTAATTATGTAATATATGATTATAGCTACTATGATTTCTGGAGTGCACAAAGACACTGACCAGAAGTCAGTATCTCACCTCACCATCTGGGTTGAATAGATATATAATATCAGGCATGGATTACTTCCTGTGGAGCATGAATCAAACTAAAGGATAAAATAGTTGTTGATCCCCTAAAGAGACTTCTTACTACTACACCAGTGGGCTCATTGTTGAACACAAGTTCCATAGAAAAATAAGAGCATTGATGGCAGTTCTGTCCCAGTACAAGAACTTCTGACATTTTGAGGGCTGGGCAAAATGGAGGAAGCTTCCAGGTCAGTGGCAACTTGATTTCTCTATGTACTGTGACTGAGGTAAGAGGCTTCTCCAGCACTAGGGTCTTGTCATCTAGTTTCAATAAACAAGAGGTAACCAACAATTGTTATATTGAAAGCCTCAGGGACTTCTCTGAATGACAACAAAAAGAAAGATAGACCACTCCTGACACTGGGACTTTTGTTTAATAATCTATGGCCTCTGAGCTCCATTTTTCCCTACCCACACAACGAACCTCTGTTTAAGCTTTTTTTTTATATTTTGAATAACTTATCAAGATAAAAATTTCATTATGCCTTTATTCATATTCATAACTTTATCTCTCTGGAGTAATTGGCTCTAATGGACAAAAGACAAAAACACAGTTATATGGTGCCCATATTCAATCGCTTGATTCACTGAAAAGATCTTCAATGACCATCTACTCTGTGTCAGACACTGTGCTGATTTGAGAATGTAGAAGTAATGAATCTGTCTTTGTAGCCCATCATTTCACATTCCAAGTTGTCAGGAGGCTTCTGTGGTATAATAAAAGTATTCTGGAAGCTATGGATTTGAAGGAGAGTAGAGAAGGGTATATTGGGGGCTTTGTAGGGAGGAAATCATAGGAAAAAAATGTAATTATATTAATATAAAAAAAGAAATTGAAAAAATGTAGTCCTGAAGGAATAGGCATTAGAACGCCATGGAGAATGTCTAGGCAGTCTGATACATGTGTAGTAGTTCTTTTGTTTTTTCCTCATTTGGTAAAATATGAACTGAGTCTAAAGATATAAGTAGCATTATATAAGTTGACTAAAAGCACTATATAGAACTACCAAAGAAGGACAATAAGAAATTACCACATGCTATTAGGTTTTATTATAAGGCTTTATTATAACTTATAATAGGTTTCATTATAAATTAAACACTGAAGAAGAGTTGCTTGATGTGTGAATGGAAAAACACAAGTCTGAGTAGCTAAGAAATAAGTTTGGAATTAACCAGTAAAACAGCAAAGAGGGTCTTAACTTGAAAATTAAAATCAAACTTTTCTGAATACCTTTAGAAATGCTGAGGAGATTCTATTGGAAGAGAAACAAGAAACATGGGCTATTATTATTAGTCATGAAGATTCTTTAGATAGTCCTCGGTGGGAGGGCTTAGGAAGATTCCTAATAATGACCATGTATCTTTTACTTTCCTGAGATGTTAAATTGTGCTGCAGTTTATTTATTTTATCTTTAAAAATACTGAATAATCTTCTTGAAAGCTTTTGTTTCATACTGTGTTCTTTAGGGAACAAAGACATTATTTACAGAGGATAGAAACTTTGTAGAAATGTATCATGTTCTTTTTTTCTGGATTAACTTTTTATATAATCAGATTGACTATTTGTTGGAAGCAGGTTTGCAAATATTAGGAGAAGGCATTTTATTTGATAAGAAAGGATTAAAATATTAAGCTAAACTATTCATAGAGGTCATTGGATTTATCAGTGGGTTGTATTTGAGAAAAAATGTAATAAATATATTTATGTAATGTCACTTTCAAATTTATAATGTAAGGAATAGAAATAGTACTTGTTTTTAAACATCCTTATTTTTCATTACTAGAGTTTAACAAAACTTCTTGCTCATTTACTCACTATGGTTAACATAAATAGCACACGGGATTTTTAGACAGATGTGCTATCATAAATATCCAGATTATAAATATCAAAATTATGCTTATAAGTATAGAAAAGATTTATTTTTATTTTAACTAATTATCACATTTATGGAATATATTACAGATAATTTTCAACTACAAAAATGGAGCAGCATGGATTAACCAAACTATAAATAATCTGGAGTTTTTTGTTGGCAAAAACAGCATTTGAGTTTTATTCACTTAAGCAAAAACTCAAATTAGGTCATATTTTAATTGCAGATAGTAATGCTATATCAGAGGATCTCTGAGTTCAGAAGTATGTGAGTTTGGGGAGGAACAAAGATAGAGTCTATAAGTAATAAACGTGCTATAGTTCTCATACTGTTTGATTTTATAAGAAACATTCATATTTTCTTAATTTCAATAACATTTTCTGTTTTTAGAGATTATTAAATCTATTAAAATAACATTTTTAAATACAAAATCACTAGTATGTAAAGTGATTAATGACAGGGGTGTGTTGAGAGTGTAATTTATTTTTTCAGATAAAATTTCAATAATATAATTCTCATAAAATATTGAATTTGTGGCTTTAACTAATAAAGTTTAATGATAAAAACTCATAAATTATAGTCCATTCCACTGACAACAGTGATTATTTCTGAGTGAAGTTATATTAATTTCTCTTTGTTTATTGAAATAAAACTATCAAATGGGCATTAATTTTTATAAAATATTTTAATGATGGCATTGTGAGTTAACTGAGGAGAAGGCAGATGTACTTTGATCTGTGTCTATGGAGGAAGCAAAAAATTTCATGTTAGAGTTTAGAGATATGTGACTATGTCATGCCTAATAGTTTCTGGACATATTTGGCCTCGGTAATACAAAATATTAGAGATCAGGGCCGGTTTCCAGGACATTTATTCTGAGTGTATCACTTGAAAATTCATTAAATGGACTATAAAAGCTTCATCGACAGTAGTAACCATTCATGTTAGCACACACAAATGATAAAGAATTAAATTAATATAAGAGGAGATGCTCTCCAAATCTAAATGGAACTTGAGAAGCTTGGTCAGGTTAATAGAATTTTAAGGGTATGTGAAAGGACTCTAGTCATTAAAGGAAATTAGAAATAGGATCAGCCGTGAGAAGCAAAATGAGGTGACATAGATATTTATCCTTAGCTGTACACTGGCTCAACAGCCAAGTGACTTAACTGGGAAAGAGTGGACTCTAAATGCATTTGGCATTGAGATCAAGTAGAGCCCTCTGACCTGCAGAGAAATGGGAGTAGAGTTGTGGGATCAAGAGCAGTCACACATTTCTAGTAAACAGATCTGCATTTCTATGCAATATTAAAAAATGTTAGTGGAAGGCATTTTTTATTCTTTAAAAAATATGAAAATAATTATATTAAAACTTTTCTGAGTTACAAACAGAATAGTAAATGTAGGTAAAGAAGAGATATTAATATTTCCCAAGCTTTATATAAATTTAATGATGTTATACTAGCTATGGCCACATAAAAGTGTGTATTTGAAGTTCCCAAAATACAAAGCATTCTAAATATATATGCATTATTCCCTAGACTGGGTCAGCACATGGAGTATGTAGCAGACTGCTGAATTAATTATTCTTATTGATTCAAATTTATAGTTGTCATAGAAGCAATCCACAAACGTGAAAGTGACAGGCAGTTAAGATTTTGTAGATGTTGTAATCAACAGCAAACTTAATTTGTCCCCTTTCCTATTTTTTGATCAGTCTCCTTTCACACCTTCTTTTCTCCTTCATTCACTGTTGCTAAAGTCCAGTCAAAATGTAAGTCTAAAGTTTAGTGTAAAAAATACAAACTTTCTACTTAGTTAAACAACTGAGTTTAATTCAAAGCACTAAGAATCTAATACATTCTCGAAAGGTCTGGAGATCCAACAATCAAGAATTCATCATGTTGGATCTCCTGGGAAGGGAAAATAAAATAGATTTGGGGGATAGACTTGGGGCAAGTGACAATGGAAACAGGAGGGATCAGGTTGGAAGGCATTGGGGCGGGATGGAGAGTAATGCCAGAAATGACTGGAGTTGGGGGAGGGGCATTCCAGGGACTATGTGGAAACCTAGCGAAATGGAAACTCCCTTGAATCTATGAGGGTGACCCTAGTGAACACTACTAGTAATGGGGGGTACAAAGCCTTAACTGGCCATGTTCTGTAACCAGGCAAGGCTTCCAGTGATAGTGTTGGGACATCATCCCAGACACATAAGCTTTTACCTACAATTTGTCCTGTCTGCAAGATGTGCTGGTATAACTTTGGCAAAGAACTTGGGGGAGTGGCCAATGACTGGTGCAGCTTGAGGCCCATGCCATGAGAGGAAGCCCAAGCTTGACACTCTCTGTACTACCAGGAACCAGAGGGAGAACAGCTCAGAGACCTAGGATAGAACCAAACGTGACTGGCAAAAAAGAAAAAGAAAAAAAAAAAAGCAAGGAAATGATTCCTACTAATGATATTCTGCTATACACATAGATTGATGCCTAGCCCAATCATCCTCAGAGAAGTTTCATCCAGCAACTGATGGGAGCAGATGCAGAGACCCATAGCCAAACACTAGGTGAAGCTCAGGGAACCCAGCAGAAAGGGAAAAGGAAGGATTGTAGGAGCCAGAGGCATCAGGAACACCACAAGAGCATGGACCATATAATCAACTAAGCATGGCTCATAGGGCCTCACAGAGATTGAACTGACAATCAGACTACATGGGGCTGAGCTAGGTTTTCTGCATGTATGTTATGGTGGTGTACCTTGGTGTCCTAAAAGGACTCCTAACAGTGGGAATGGGGTGTGTGTGTCTCTGACTTGTTTGTCTGTGCTTGGGACCCTTTTCCTCCAATTGGTTTGTGACACCCAGCCTTTATATGGCGGTTTGTGCCTAGTCTTACTGTAACTTGTTATGCTGGGTTCAGTTGATATCCCTGAGAGGCCTGCTCCTTTCTAAAGGGAAAAGGAGAAATGGACCTGGAGGGAAGGGGAGATGGGAAGGAGGGACTGGGGAAGGTGAAGGGAGAAGAAACTGCAGTAGGAATGTAATATATGACAGAGTAAATAAAAATTAAAATAAATCATTATGCTAAATATTATGTGAAGTATGTCTCTCTAGCATGATTCTGGGACGCAAGAAGATGCTGTTAATGCAATTATGAAGGATTCCTTAATGCCCAGAAACCTGGAAACTAGCCACTGGAAAATCAATTGTAGTTCTTAAGGCTTTCTTATGAGTCCTGATCTCCCTTCCACAAAGTCAGAGATGTTCCCCAAACACAAGTTAGAGCTGGTGTCTGCCTTCTACACCTGATGTATTTTCAATAACATGACTTGCATCCAGATTTTGTCTCTAAGTAGGGAGTTGTTTTTCAATTCCGAGTATTTTTAACGCGAAGCTGGGTTTGAAGCTCAGCACAGCAACTCCAGTCTTCACAGTACACCGTTATACTAGTTTATGTGGACCTTCCAACTGTCGCCTCTTCCTTTCTCTTTACGGCACCCCTTTCATCACATCTATTTTTTGTGCTCCTGTCCCCGGCCTGACCCTACCAAGTCTCATCTATGTCATTTTGTGTGAGTACATTTGACAAATTTGTTTTCATGACATGTTTATTGCATCATTAACTGAACTTCTGTCACATTTTTCTATAATTTGGAACAAAATATAAAGAAATGTACAAAATTGTAATTTATACACATATAATTACCAATTTTGTATGAGCTTAAAAATAACTATTATATATTTCTTTTAGTATATTGTTTAAAATAAGTGTCAATTTATAAGTAAGTAAAATATGTTCATATTTAAATCACATAATCATTGAACTTGCAGTGTAATCTAAGAGAGAGAATATAAGGAGTTATTATTGAACTTTATAATTTCTCTAATCTTTTTTCATCTTTATTTACTAATTTTTATTATTTTTGTCAGTAAATATTCAATGTACATCATACTGGATTTCAAAAGACATTTTCTGAAATAGATATCATGAAGTTTAATAGATTTATCTACTATACCTTCCAAATTTCTCTCTAATTTTACTATGCCCCATTATTTTTACAGTCTCCAATCTACTTCCATTGCATATATAAGCTATTTTAAGATGTACATAAGTTTAGAATGCATAAATGACAGAAAACACTACATAACTTTTTTCTGGGTAAGACTTATTCAGCTTAATGAGATCAACTTGCGTTCATTTTTGTTCAAGAAACATAAATTCATTCTTCTTTATCAATTAATTCCATATGCAAACATAAACTTTCCTTTATCTAATTTTCTGTTGATAGAGGCTTTGATAGACTTCATGAATTGGCTATTGTGAATAGTGCCATAACAATATAAATATATTTATACTAGGTCATATAATAGTTCTATTTTTTAATTTTTGTCAAAAACTCCATAATTTTCAGTATGACCACACTAGTTTACATTTCCACCAACAGTATAAGAGGGTTTTCTCTGTTTGTCCTACAACCTAAACATCTTTTTTGTTGTTGTGGATTTGTCTTGGTAAAACTTTCTGCCTAAAGCAAGATGAATCTCAAAGTTATAATTTAACTTTGGATATTGATTTTAACTAATTCAATTTAATTGAATTAACTATGGATATTGATTTTCCATTTATAATTCCATCTTTTATAACTGTGTTAATTTCATTAAACTATTGGATTGCCTACTTTTTCAAATTTCTAAATTATATATTTATTCTCTATAATAATTCTCTGTCAAATATATAGTTAGCAAAATATTTCTACAATTCTATAAAAACCATTTGTTCACTCAATTGTTTTCTTTGTTATGCAGATGAGGTTTTAAAATCCCTTTTGATTCATTTTGTCCCTTCTTGTTTGTATATGTTACAGTATTGGAATTTATTCAGAATGCTAGAGCATATACCTTTGTCTTGAAGTATTTCCCCATGTTTTCCTGTAATAGTTTTAGAATATTAGATCTCAGGTACTCTGTTTTACTCATTTGAATTGATCATTGCACAGGATAAAAATAGGTGATCTTATTGCAATTTTCTACATTTGGATATGCAGTTTTCTTGCACTGTTGTCAAAGTAGCTCTATTTTCTCCAAGATACATTCTTGGTATCTTTGTCAAAAATTGTATGGCTGTATCTACATGAGTTTATGTCTAGGCTATTCATCTACATGCCTGTTTTGTGCTAGTAGAATTCTATTTTCTGAGTTAATGTCTGTAATGTAATTCAAAATCAGGTGTGTTGATACCTTCCTTTGTTTTTGTTCAGGACTGCACAGACCATTCTGTCTTTTGTGCTTTTACATAAATTGTTGAGTTTCCTGTTCTAAATCCGTGCAGAATGTCATTGGAATTCTGATGAGAACTGCATTAAGTCTATAGAGTATTTTAGTTAAAATAGGGATTTTCATAACATTATTTTTTTTCTAATCTTTGAGCATAAAGGCATCTTTCCATCTTCCTCAATTTCATATTCAATCTTTGAAAAATGTAATTGTAGATATTTTTTCACATTCTTGGTTAGCTTAATTCCAAAGTATTATTTTTGAAGCTGTTGTGATGTCAACGTTTTCTTGATTTCTCTCAGTATGAGTATTATCATCTGTTAAGAAGACTACTGATTCCCAGAAGCCTGCCCATGCACCAGGGACAGATCCCGATCCCCCTGCCTGGGTGACCCCCAAACAGTTCGAGCCAAACAACAGTCTTCCGTGTCCAGAGGGCCTAGTCCAGTCCCATGGGGGCTCCACAGCCACCAATCCACAGTTCATGGCTTTTCACTAGTGTGGTCTGTCATCTCTGCACATCCTCCCATGATGATCTCGACATCGCTGGCCTGCAATATCTCTCATCTCTCTCATACCTTGCACAGCCTTGGTGCAGTGGGAAAGGGCTTGGACCTGCCTAGGCTCAGTGAGCTGGGCTCTGCTGACTCCCCATGTGAAACTTCAATTTGGAGGATGGGGGGATGTGGGATGGCTTGGGAAAGAGGGCTGGGGGGTGAGAGGAGGGAGGATGGGGATCTGTGGGTGGTATGTAGAGTGAGTAGAGAATTTCTTAATAAAGAAAAATAAAATAAAATAAAGAGAGAAAAAAAAAAAAGAAGGCTCCTGATTTTGGCATGCCAAAAAATGCACTGAATGTGCATCCTATAAATAAGGAATGTATGTTTCACTCCTAAGGGTTACTGGTAGAATGTTTAGGCTATCCCATGAATAGGATCCTATTACCTGTAAATAGGAATGATTTGACTTATTTTCTATCTGGATAATTTCTCTTTCCATGGCTTGGACTACCTTTCCACAAGTGTCTGTGATATCAACTTGAGTACGTTTGCTCCACTGCACTTCACTTCAGCTCAAAAGGTATATCCATGCAATTCTATAGTTCTTCTAACACTTTACTTTCATGGACTTAATGTTATGGCCTTATTTATATCTTTTTTCAAAGAACATACTATATTTTAAAATGGTTGTTAAAAGAGCAATAGTGAGAAACTATTTGCACTCTACAACAACATAGTCTATACTGCTAGTTATTCCAACGAACTTTTGTTTTCCCCATACATACTTTAATGATATAGTTAGCCAATATCATCCTATTCTAGGATAAATTATTAGGCATTACTTCAAAAGAAAAAAAAAGATGAGACATATTCTAATTGTCTAATAAATTTTTTCTTGCTTTTAAAATATAGCTTGGTTGAGTTATTTACTATTTTATTACTTACCCCTTTGCTATCTGGGTCTCCCTAATTAAAAATTTATTCATAAAACACATGCTTGATCAGAAAATATATGTCAGAATCTCTGCTATCCCGTTTAGATGTTTTTTTCCCTCTCTCTCTACATAAAGCACATCCTCTGATTAGAATCTGTGAAGCTCTGTAGTCCCTCCGTTCATGATGCTGGACCCAAGAGTCTGATCTTGTATTTACTGCATAAACAACAACTTAATTAAGTGTTGCTCTAGAAATATCACTAGAGTTTTGTTTCTGGTATTGTACTCAGGCATGGATCACATTGTTTTGACACATGCATTGGGAGATTTGCTTTGTAGTTAGTCATGTTTGGGGAACACCACTAGTAAAAACAGAAGAAAACAATAATTCTATTGGTATATCAAGGAAAAAAGCTCTCAAACCCAGATAAATGAGTATACACATACAACAAGGAGCAAAGCTTTCTTTTGAGAATATTTTATGTGAACCTATGTTGTCGAATATTAGTTTAAGATGTGTTACAACTGTTCATGCTGTGGAATATTTGTTAATGATCCAAAGATGTATTGCACTCTTTTACACTGCATTTGTTTAACTCTGTAAAGTTCTGTCTTTACTTTGCCCATCTAAAACACCTGATTGGTCCAATAAAGAGCCACCAATAACTTGGCAAGAGAGAGGGATAGGTGGGGCTGCCAGGCAGAGAGAATAAATAAGAGAACTCTAGGTTTGAGAGAAGAAAGAGAGGAGGGAGGAGCCAGGAAAAGAGAAAGAGATGAGGATGCCAAGTGCCAGCCACCCAGCCACACAACCTGCCATGGAGTAAGAAGGGAAGAAAAATACATAGAAAAAAAAAAAGGCAAAAAGCTATGAGGAGAGTCAGGCAGTGGTGGCACACACCTGTTATTCCAGCACTAAGGGAGGTAGAGACAGGCTGATCTCTGTGAGTTCGAGAGGCCAGCCTGGTCTACAGAGCAAGATCCAGGACAGGCACCAAAACTACACAGAGAAACCTTGTCTCAAGAAACCAAAAAAAACAAAAACAAAAACAAACAAACAAACAAACAACAACAACAAAAAACCCAACTGAACAAACAAACAAACAAAAAAGCTATGAGGAAAAATGCAGCTAAATTTAAATTAGAAAAGCTGGCAAGAAATAAGCCAACCTAAGGCCGGGCATCCATAAGTAAGAATAAATCTCTATGTAATTATCTGGAAGCAGGGTGTTAGGGCCCCAAAAGAGGAAAAAAAAACTATGATTCTATATTTCTCCTATCCAATTTAATGTTTCAAAAATAAGTAAATTTTCACTCATTATTGTAAAGATTCATATAATGTACTCTAAAAGTATTTCCCTTTTATATTTCTATATTTTCTTTGAAACAATGTATTTTATATTTCCAGATGAATATAATGTAAATTAGGCCTAATTTTTGATGATAAAAAATGTTTTAAACAGTGTTTTTGTTGTTGTTGTTGAACATTAAGAAGGGTTATGAACAAGTAGATAATGAATAAATATATTTTCACACCTCTCTGAAAAGAGGTAAATACATTTTCCCTTCCTGTAATGCTTTGAAGCTTGAGAGACTTCAAGTATATTGGCCTCAAAACACCAAAATGTTTATCACTACTAGAAATGACATCATACTGAACTTTTTAAAATTAAATTGTGTAACAAAAATCCAAAACAAGTAATGAAAAACAAAGGCAGCTACTAACTGAAAAGGAAGAAGAAAGCTTTCCTAGAGCAGCTTTGATTAGAAACTTTACACCATAATTTTTTATAATGTGACTTGTGACCAGGTGTGGATTGTAGAACTGAATATAGGGGGTATCATGACAAAGTTTGCAGTGGCAAAAAGTTCCTTTATGAGCATTCAACAACCAAAGTTTAATTCAAAAATCAAACACCACAATGAATTGAGGTGTTTCTGCTTGAGCTTACCTGTGGTCCTCGATGTGACTTCACAATAGCCTTGGGTCCTGAACACACAGTGTGTGTACTTTGTAGTGCATATGTCTTTGTACCACTCAGTACTTGCAAAGGCTGCCTGAAACAACTTGGCTAGGATTACATCCCATTGTGTGTTTCGAGTTGTAGTGTTTTCATACATATTATCAGTTTTCTGCTCTTAGAGAAACAATAGTTTTACTACAGAAAAAAAAAAACTGAAATCAATATTTTCTTAACTCCAGTCATCAGTGCATAAGTATCAATTTGCTGTATATGTGGGCTGTACTGCATTAGAAGTTTTGATTCTAAAATTTGTCATCTGAGTTCCTAACTGGTGCTTCATATAAACATCATTGCATTAGCTTTAGCTTATGTTTAAAAGAGAATTTCTAACAAATTTTAGAATGAACTTAAATATATCATACACTATATATGTTCATATCAAATAGTCTCAAGATGGACAACTAGAATTCCAAATATCATAGATGGGGAGATGGTGAGTCAGTGATTAAATCACTTGATGTGCATATGTACAGACCAGGCAGATCTCCATAACCAACTTACATGCTAGTAGTGGGCATGGAAAACCACTGGTAATTTCAATGTTTAGAAAATAAAGACAGAACAAGCTGAATAACCCTAATAGCCTTACCAGTGAACTGTAGGTTCAACTGTGAGGATGTGCCTCAATGAATTAAGTAGAAAACAATCAAGGAAGATTACTAACATTAACTTTGAGTCCCCACACATATGGTCACACATGTACATATCTACCTATACATACAAATACGACTATATACATATGCATACCCATGAACTCATACACAAATGAAGAAAAATCAAAATAGCATTCAATTCTGAAAACATTTAAGGTGTCTATAACCTTCAGTATCAAATATTCAGCCAGGATTTAAATCTCCATGTCAAAATACATAAGGTATATATTATTAGTATGTGTGCTGTCTGGTTTAATGTTACCTTGACACAAGCTAGAGTCATCAGAAAGGAAGGAGTCTCAATTGAGACTCCTCCATAAGATGAAGTACAAGGCATTTTCTTAATTAGTGATCAATGGGTCACCAGCCCATTGTAGGTCATGCCTACCCTGGGCAGGTGGTCCTGGGTTCTATAAGAAAGCAAGCTGAACATGCCAGTAAGCAGCACTCCTCCATGGCCTTTGCATCAGCTCCTGCCTCCAGGTTCCTGGCCTGTTTGAGTTCTTGATTTGACTCCTTTGGTGATGAAAAACAATGTGTACGTATAAACTGAATAAACCCTTTGCTCCCCAACTTGCTTTTTGGTCTTGGTGTTTTGTTCCAGCCATATAAACTCTGACTAAACAGTATATAAGCTTGCTTATATTTTTAACAAATGCTAAAATTATATGTACACCAAAGAATTGCTTTTGAACAAATATCTTTATGGTTTCTTATCAGTAAATGCTGGATTTGTAGAGTGATTTTATAAACCTCAATACAGATACCCAGGATTGTATAAAATTATTTCATTAAAAAAAATTACTGACAGGAAAAAAGCATAAAAAGCCTTTCTAAATGACTTGTTAAGGAAAATGACAAAGCGGGAACATAGTGTTTTAGTTCTAAAAGGTAAACAATGAAAATTGACTATTGGGCTGGACAGATGATTTAGTGTTTAAGAGTACTTGCTGTACAATGAGTTCAGGCCCTAGTATCCATGTAGCAAATAAGAAGCATGAATTCATCTCATGTGCTTCTGTGACCCCAGAGCTGTTGTAGAGTAAGGGCATGCAGAGTTAGAAAGATCACTGAGGGGATTCTTGTTGTCAGTGAAGCCCAAACACTGTAGCTCCAAGCTCAGAGAAGGATTATGGTTCAAAGGAATAACAAAGATATTGATAAGGGACAATATGCAGCACCTTCTACTGAACTCCAGGTGTCTAGAGGCTTTCACACATGCACACACATGTGTATAACCAACCCCTCCCACACAAAAGTCTAATAATTTTCAAAATCCTCTATACTCCAAAAGAATCATTTTAGGGAATAAGTAGCCTTTAAAACAGGAGAAAAAGACTTACTAGGTATACATATGATGAAGAATTAATATGTATTATATACAAAGAATTCAAAAATCAAAACATGAAATGACTCAGTTAAAAATGAGTGTATGTTTTCTTTCACCTAGAACTCTCAAATAATGAAATACAAATCAAACAGCCAAGAAAAGGTGCAATGATGCTGCAGGTAGTGGGTAGGTCCATTGACTTTCTATTGGACTTGGGAACTACTGACTGACTCTGTTTCAACCTCTTCCTTGTGTTCCACAGTTCCCTCCCAAATTCCTGTCATGAGGGTGGATGGGAAACCCTCCTTCCCATTTAAATGAAACCTGGTACTGTCTACATAGCTCAAAAAGATGTAGATGTGTTCAATATCATTAGTCAACATGGAAATGGAAATAAAAACTTTTTTTTTAAGATTCTAACTCAATCCAAATCTTTAGTTTGTTTGCTTTTTTCTTTTTTGTTGTTGTTTTGGTTTTTTGAGACAGGGTTTCTCGGGTGTAGCTCTGGCTGCCCTGGAACTCACTTTGTAGACCAAACTGGCCTTGAACTAGGAGATCTGCCTGCCTCTGCTTCCAGAGTGCTAGGATTAAAGTTATGCACCACTGCCTAGCATTTAATCCAAAACTTAATGGCTATTATTAACAAATGAAATAACAGTAAGTGTATGTAGGAAATGGGGAACACTCATTCACCATTGATTGGAGGGCAAACTGGTTCAATCACCATGAAAATCAATGTGGAGATTCAAATAACAAAATGAAAGAAAAGGCAAAACAAGCAAAAAACTAGAACTAAAACTACCATATGAATCAGCTAATCCACTCATGGAAAAATACCTAAATGCCTTAATACCATATAACAGAAATGTGAACAATCCATGTTTTTGTATGATCTGTTCACAATAGCTAGGGAATAGACTCAATCTGTACGTGTGACAGTTACCTTTACAATGGTTTTATGGAGGAACAATAAAGGGGTATATTTATCTGGCCTACATGGAGATCTAATATCTCAAGCTACTCAAAACATATTAGAATTAAGCCAACTGGCCCTGTCAATCACCCGACTCTGAGATAAAACCTCAGGAAAGCTGATTCTCCTTAAACCAACATACAGAGATGGAGAGACTAATTATCCCTTTAATGAGACAATGCAATTTTCCTTACCAGGATGTCCATCTCTGCCATAATTGCTTATGGAGGTGCAGCAATATGGCTACTTAAGGCTCCCTGCTTTCTTTAATTAATTAGAACAGCATAACAATTTTTAAAATCTCTTTTTCATTCATTCAGGTATCTGCCAAAGCCTAGGCATGCTTTCTCGGGTACTTTGGCTTTCTGTCTTTTTTTTTGTATGAAGTTATATTCTGATTTCTTTCAGACAACATGATAATCCTCTCTTTCTCATTTTCATGTTCTACTTCCAACAAACTGCCAAAATGTACAGTATGTATGTCCTGTTTTTTTTTCCTCTTAAATTGTGATTAAATGATTCTTGAGCATCCTTCTAAGTCAGTATTCTTCATTCTTTTATTAGTGAGACTAAGAACTCTGAAAGGAGACCTCAATTTCCCTAGAAACTTATACACATATATAATATGCAGGTATATTCCCCCAAATTGTTGATAACAAATGTATTAATTTATGATAAGAAATGTATAACTGATGAGTAGATTTTAAAAATTTTGATACACAATTAAAACTTATTCATCTGTAAAGAAAAATGAAATTGAGAAATGTACAAGTAAAAGGATATAATTGGCAAAAGTATGCTGATTTAGATAACAAGCTCAGGAAAAAAAAAACAACAAATACCACATGTTTTTCTCCCCCATATGTTAATCCCAGCTTTAAGTCTCTAATTTTGTGTTTTCAGCTTAGAGTTGTGCAGAATCCAGGACACTATAAAGAGGCCATTGTAAGGAGGCCAGATTAAGGGAAGGGTATTAGAATGTATACGATATGAAGTTAGGAAGTAGGAATATTGGGGCCTGGAGAGGATAAACACAGAGAGGCTGCAGGGAGAAAGGACATGAGAGCCTGGGAATAGGAACAATTAAAATGAATAGGCTATGAAAAACAAATGAACAAAAATAGTTTGGAAATTTACAAATTTGTAATAAAATTAAAACTGTAATTTTTTTCTTAGAATTTGAAATAAAAAAAGATACGAAGCATGTCTGGAAAACTGCTCTTAGGAGCTATAAATTATATAACAAAAACTCTAGTGACCCATGTGAGATAACTCCCATGCCTGTCAAACCTACATATTACAGTACCTACTAGGAGAGCTAATCTTGGTTGTTGACTATATCTGGAATGAACTACAATACAGAAATGGAGGACACACTTGTGATCCAGATCTTGATGTACGAAGACAACATGCCTTTGATCCAGATTTTGAGGCTGGAAGACATAGGCTTTTGATCTGGATCTTGAGGAATGATGACAAAAGCCTTTAATCCAGATCTTGAGGTGTGATGGTAGATCTGTGCCACACCTTCTGCTGGAAGCCTAGATAATGACAATAAAAGAAGGAAGGGTTCCTTCTTTTCTTGCCTGTTTGCGTTTGCCTTGCCTCCAAATCCATTTCTTCATTGGCGTTGGAGCCTACTTCTTTGGGATTCTAGCATATACAGAAGATCAGCTGAGATAAGCAGCCCCATGGGTCTGAACAACTATATTGTTTGGCTTCTCATTCACAGCTAGCCATTGTTAGATTAGTTTGACTGTAGCCTTTAAGTCATTCCAATAAATTACACACATATATGTATATATATATATGTATATATTCACTTATGGAGTGAATCTCCTCTCTCTTCTATCTATCTATCTATCTATCTATCTATCTATCTATCTATCTATCTATCTATCCATCTATCTATCTAGAAAGATAGATAGGAGAGAGAGAGAGAGAGAGAGAGAGAGAGAGAGTGAGATTCAATCCATAAGTTCTATATAAGTTCTATGACTCTAGAGAACCCTGATTAACATACCTACCTAACAGATAAAATGTGTCCTCTTGTGGAACTCTAGTTTTAGGAGTAACCTACTACTTCCTACTACTACAGGTGGAAGTTTCCTGTCTGACTGCCTGTTCCCAAATAACTGGCAGCTTTTACCAAATAACTGATTATATAATTATTTTGATATAATTATAAATAATTATAATTGTTTATAATTTATAATATAAATTATAAATACTAGGCCAATAGCTCAGGCTTGTTAGTACCTAATTGTTACATTTAAATTAACTCGTATTTCTTATCTATGCTTTGCCACTGCAGCTCATGACTTGATACCCTATTTTCTCCATGTTCTGCTTCTTGACAGCTGGCTGGCATCTCTCCTGACTCCACCATTCTTCCCATAATTCTCCTATTTTGGTTGTCTCGCCTATAATTCCTGTCTGGTTACCTGCCAATCAGCTTTTTATTAAACTAATACAAGTGACAAATCTTCACAGTGTACAAAAGGATTATTCAACAGCAACCTACAATTCTCTGTTGGAGTTTAAGCTTTGTCCACAGGACAGATTTCACATTTTGTAACATAAGCCTAATCAAAGATTCATGGCAGATTAGGTCATAGACCCTCAGCAAGAAATTAATGCTGTTGTTTAGCTAAATCAACATAGTGTCAAACAGTCTTCTAAGTATTTATGTGTATATTTAAAGACAACTGCTACTCTAAACCTTAACCATAGAAGCATCTCTTCCTAGTAAACAGTAGTGAATGATGACTTGGGGCTCAACAAGTTCTTGAGAATGAGTGATGGTTGATTTCTCAATCCTAAGTAAGATATTTGTACCATTGCCTCTAACACTTTAAGAGCATAACAGAGAAGGGAACAGAAGGACTGTAAGAGGCAGAAGTTGTAGAACAATGCCATCACCTGAGACAGGCACTGCCATTACAATCAGGAACACACAAACAAATGCAACTGGACTTGAATGGGTCTGTTGAAGAATTGACTGGGCAACAGCAATGCATTTTGGGGGCTTAGCCTCTTGGGTCTTGTCCTCATTCCTACACAATTTGCTACTAGAGATTCAGGTTTAGAGAAACAGAGTCTTTGCCTTCAGTTGTATGCACACTGTTGACTCTGCCAGGCTTCAGTGGATAGTCTCAATCCAATGGTCACAGAGATGGCCCCAGTTAAAGCAAGAAAGTCACAAAACAAAACTCAAAGTCTTAAATCAAGAAAAAGCATGATGCCACTGAGGCGGTTACACACAACAATGATGGGAAGCAAATGAGAGAGGGAATGAACAGAGAATAATAGAAGCACATTGTGTGTGTCTAAAAATTTGTCTGAGGACTAACTCAATTTTTTTAAAAGTATACTGACAAAGTCTGGGCTGTCTAAAAAAATTAAAAAGCTCTTACTATTTGAACTTTCTATTGTGGTTCCCTAGGAAAAGATCACTGAAACATAGACATTTCATGATAAAATACCTGTATCAATGACAAAATGTTTTATTAACTCTGCAGGAAGCTAAATAATCTTTAAAAATCAAAATTATAAACCAATCTCATGACAGTTTAACTAATGTTATTTTATTAATATTAATAGATTATTAATATTAATTTGTTTTAATGATGAATAAACTATTTAATTCTTAAAATGGCATGTAAAACAATCTGCTAGTCTGTGAATTAAAATGCCAAGAGTTAAATGATAAAATTGATCTAGACAAAAAATTGGAGTAAGATTATAATACATAAAAAATAAAGACCTAAGCAAATCAATTATGAAATAACTCTCTTATTTCTCAATGTGAAAAAGACATAACAATTCAAGTCATAGAAATATAGTCAGATTCACATTAGCTGGAGAATCCAAGATATTAAGGGACAAAATAAACCCAAAATTGTAAAGATTGAAATACTATGGGTATGTTTACAGTTTGTGTTATCAGAAGAGCTTCAAACAAAGAAAATTCATTTCTCTCTGGATAGAAAGGATTAAATCTTCTTCTAAAGGTGGGACTTCTTTACACCTTCTGTTTCATTCATTGGTCAAAACAAGCAATGTGCCATCTTGTACATAGTTAAGCCAGTTATTGGTAAATAGAACAATGTTTAGAAACTATTCTGAAACAGATTATTACTTACTAATCTTTTTCAAATATATGTGGTTATATGCTAAGCTTTGTTTGAAGAAATGTGTTAAGGAAGAAAGTATATTTCATAATAATCCTTTCTTCTTTCTTTGGGAGCTGCTCAAGTGACTGATTGACCTGTCAGAGAGGCTCCTCTCTTACCAGAAGTAGCTAGCCACTCAGAATATGAACAGGGATAGGAAGAAGGCCAGACTATAAATACTTTATAGTTCCAGAACCAGAGGCATTCTGCTGTGACTGAGCCTACAGTTGATCTTAAAGGTCCCTGAGGTGGTAGCACCCAGGATGATAGGGCCACTATCTCTGAAGAGCCTGTAGGACCTCTGAACAAAATAGGACTTCTTCAGCAACTTTTTGGCTGCCATTTTGACAGCCATATTTATTTTAAAGAGCTCATGCTGCTCAGGAGGCTCTAATTTAACCATAGTGTTCAGAGGAAACTTCATTCTAAGTTCAGAATCACCATAACTTCCGTGGCTGACTGTGAAGAACTGACTTCTGCTTTAGGCTCTATGTTTGAGATGCATGGCAGTCATGGTTTTTCCACACAAAGGGCAATGGCTCCAGATATCTAGCCATGAGAGTTTGATAACATTCAGATGGCTATGTCTAGATGTATTGGAACAGATTTACTGAATTCTTTAATCATGCTGAGGTGGGGTACCTACTAGTACATGACAGCCGAGGATAGCAGGTCTGGACATTTTATAGATTGTCAAGCTGAAGCAGAAACTATGGTTACCAAAGGGAGTCTATATGCTGAGCAGTCTTCCTCTCCCTCTCCTTGAAGCAGTAAGAGGACCTTCCTTCCCAGGCATGTTCCACTGATGCTCTAGCAAGCACTGAATGCTGTTTCACTTGATGTTTTATTGAATATTTGTCAACAACTTTGATCTTAAAACATCAGAAAGTGCATTTCTTGAATTAAAGTACAGAAATAGTTATGAGATAACAGTGGCCTAGTCAAGGCATTGGTTTCTAATACCCACATAA
>CABHPQ010132206.1:14742-28388 GCA_902168405.1 Peromyscus aztecus | reverse complement strand
TTCTTTCTTCCTTCCTTCCTTCCTTCCTTCCTTCCTTCCTTCCTTCCTTCCTTTCTTTCTTTCTTTCTTTCTTTCTTTCTTTCTTTCTTTCTTTCTTTCTGGTTTGGTTTGGTTTTTTGGTTTATCGAGACAGAGTTTCTCTGTGTAGCTTTGGGCTTCGGCGCCTTTCCTGGAACTCACTCTGTAGCCCAGGCTGGCTTGGAACTCACAGAGATCTGCCTGCCTCTGCCTCCCGAGTGCTGGGATTAAAGGCTTGCACTACCACCGTCCGGCTACAATGGTTACTTTTCAATTTATGTGGTAAATACCATGGCGAAATCATCTCAATCCAGAGTTTCAGGAACTGGGGACAAAGTATTCATCCACATTACACTAAAGGGCACATTCTCATTCAAACACCATATTCACTTTTAGGACTGTTTAAGAATAAGTATTATTATAAATAATTATATATTATTATAAATATTCTAATCCAATATTGATACGTGATTATGTGATATAATGTTAGCTCAATTGTCATCAGCCATGAAGTGATGTGGTTTCTTGTATTTTCATTTATATGAAGTATGTAAAATTTAGGTGTTTATACAGAAGAGAAAATTGAATATCATTAAAAAAATAGTGATGTTCACCAGAAAAATATTTTGAAACTGTTTAACATAATCTAAATTTTAAAATATATATTCATATCACTGACCATAATTCTGTTTCTCTTTCTTTCTGAGTCTCTGTCTGACACACATATACCTCTATGCACTACTGTAAATTGACAAAAAATGATTGATATACTGAACATAATGTAGTACCTCAATTAGCAAAACTGCAACAGCATAAATAATACAACTACAAAATTATACCAGTATTTTATCAGATTAATAAGGTATGCTTGTCAAATATTCAGTGTTAAAATATATTTAATTCTCAGAAAGATTAATCTAGTGATAAGAAGTCCAGAATATTATTTTAAATTACATTATTTATCTTGGCAGTAATCTTTCACTAGCATCCCATTTTCACTTCCCAAATGATTTATATACCAAACCAAGAAGTAAAATCTATGTCAAGACATATACACATGTGCACGCGCACGCACACACACACACACACACACACACATTTCTCACACATCTCTCACACATCTCTCTCTCTGTATATAATATATACAGAGAGACAGAGAACAGAGAGCGAGATGATAGATAGAGATGATACATAGAAAGATGATAGATGTATAGGTAGATGGATGATAGACAGCAGTTCCTTTAGTTCCTTCCAGTACAGCATTATGACACACTTCATCTATTGCTCATCTACTCCTCAGTATATGGCTATGATAGGCCTCTTCTATCAGAAAGAGGAGTTTAGAGAAATTTACTTCAACACTCCCCTCTTCTTTTCACTATCAACATACTGTATCAACTCTGTGTCACTTTTTCTTTGATTCCTTATTGCACATGGCTATGGTTTCCCATAGGATTTTTCTGATAATTACTACGCTTTATTCAGGTATTCTCCACAATCACTGTCTACTGCTTCAAGGTCCCTGTGTTTTCTCAGGAGAAATTTTTACAGTAAAACTTCATGCTCTTTGTGTATTGCAGACAAATACTTTTTCTGAGAAAAGTTTAAATGTAACCACCCTACTACACTGTGCCACTTTGGGTAATCACAATTTCATGAATCTCATATAAAAAGATCTTTTTAGTGGTCTTCCATCTGTCAAGATTTTGCATCAGGGCTGTCATTTTTTTTTCTGGGACAAGTTACATTAAAAACAATCTGAATAATCTTAAATTAAGAATTCCTTTTCATTACCAATAGCAAAAATCATAAATGGAGAGCATCTCAAAAAATTCACTCATCACTACTCAAAATAGTTAAATTTCACAAAAATAATGTTGGCTAAACATAGCAGTAAATATGTATGCTATAAATAAAGGTGCATAAAGGCATGTTCAAAAGATAAATGCATACTTGCACCAATCATATGATGCAGAAAACAGAATCCTGAATAATTAATGTTGAAAAATTATGCAACTTTTATTATATCTATATTACCCTCAGGTCTTTCTTAAATTTATCATTTATTGCTCTAAGCTTCTACCCCCTGCATATGGTCTCATGTTTTTCAATTGACAACCACTTTTGCTTTAGTCTTATACCCTGAAGAGATCCTCAGAGGCCATAGATTATGTTGGCTCTAGGAATAAAATCCCACTGGGTAATGCATGTTTATAAGTTCTAAAGTACACTTTATTAGCATATAAATTGAAAATAGCAACTTTGATCAGGTTGTTTAATGAAAAACACCTCTTAGTACAAGTGAAAAACTATTTTCTTAATCCAGGTTGCTTAAAAAACAACAACAAAAACTACTTATGTGATTACTGCAAAAGGTGACAAGAGACAGGAAATCAAAGTGATGACTGAACCAATCAACCTTTTGAAAAAGTCTTATGTTAGCTCTGAGAGGGTAAATAGTTAGATACATATGGAGAGAGAAACCCTTCCAATAATGCTCCTTATGTCAAGGTCTCTTGGGCAATAAAGACTTCCCTGTATGAAGTCCATTAGGCAGCAACCTTATTAGATACAGCATACACAATTAGATCTGGGTGACTACCTCTTGGCTTCTCTTCAGTGACATTGCCACAAATCTTAGTTTTTCTAATACAGAGGGATACAGCTTTGATCAAATCTTCTAACTTCAATTTCTACAAGTTAAAAGCATCCCTAGGAAGCCTTTTTTGGTTGTTAGTTTCACTAAAGAAAAACCAACATGTAACATCATAAGAAGTTTTCTCTTCTCACATGTGACCATTTTAATCTCTTCCAAGTACCGTAAATGAATATTAAACTGATTCTTTTAAGGTTCCTATTGACTGTGATGATTTTTATATCACAAATACTATGTTAAATTTCATAAGAAATTGTTAAACACAACTACAACATTATTCATACTTTTAGTTAGTCCTTAATCCAAGTACAGATTAAAAAGACATCTTGCTCTTCTAAGTAACCTCATGTCTAAGATAAAAGAAAATAAACACAGCTTATTGAATGCAACATGATGAGGAGCCAATTTGAGTATTGATTTATAAATAAGTGTTCTCAAGAGAAGAAACATCCAAAGCTGTTATAGAGATAAAGCAGTCTTACATTGTAATGTAAAGATGTTTTTGTTCCTTTGAGAACACACCTTCCACTATTTACATACTAAAAACATGTCAATCAGAAATAGTAGGAGTATATGCTTCCCCAAAACAGGCAGGTATTTTGCTGCCCTAGATAAAGGAGAATTATTAAGGAAAATTTACTGATGTAGAAAATTCTGCTGCTTCTCTATAACACATTTAATTAGGAATGTAAATGAAAATAAAGGGTTATAATTGACGTTCATAGGATGCTTTACTAGGTTGCTAGAGAGATTGTAACAAACCATAACAGAATGGTGTGAAAAAACAAAGTTTATCATTTAACAAAACTGGTTATCAAAAGTCCTCCAAAATTGTGTCTCCCTCGCTAAAAACAAGATGCTTGAGTGACTGCGATCCTTTGTAGAAGCTCCTGGGTGAGAACCCACTCCCTTGGTGACTGCTTGTTCCAGCTTCCATACACTACTCTTACAGCTTAGTTTGTGGCTATCTACCATTGTAGATGTAATAGCTGCCCTACAGTATTACTGAGGTCAGTCTTTCCAGCGTTCCATTGTGTGTGTTTTCCATGCTGCTTTGTACAATCTTTCATTGATGATAACTTTCTATAATAGTACAAAGTACATTTAATTAGATACACAAGGAGAAAACATATCTTTTATAAGATTATAGTCATGCTCCCTAAAACTATAACTAAGATCCATTAACTAAGAGGTATATAATTTCTTTTGTTTTGTGATGTCATTGCTGAAGGTACTATGTAATTGAAAGAATAAAAAAGAGAACTTGGGGGAGCGGGAGATCCCAACTGGATCAAGAACAGAGAGGGAACACGAGGAATGTTCATGGTAAATGAAGACCACATGAGAATAGGAAGAAGCAAAGTGCTGGAGAGGCCCACAGAAATCCACAAAGATGCCCCCACAATAGACTGCTGGCAATAGTCGAGAAATAGCCTGATCTGACCTACCCTGGTGATAGGATGGCCAAACACCCTAATTTTCGTGCTAGAAACCCCATCCAGTGACTGAGAGAACTAGATGCGGATATCCACGTTCAGGCCCCGGGTGGAGCCCAATTGGCGAGAATGAGGAGGGTTTATGTGAGCAAGAGTTGTTGGGCCCAGGGATGGATGGAATACAGGGACAAGTGGCCAAACGAATGGAAACACATGAACTGTGAACCAATGGCTGAGGGGCTCCCAACTGGATCAGACCCTCTGAATGGGTGAGACAGTTGGTTGGCTTGAGCTGTTTAGGAGGCATCTAGGCAGTTGGACGGGGTCCTGTGCTCAGTCCATGAATTGGCTGTTTGAAACCCGAGACTTGGTAGAGACCCTTGGCTCAGCCTGGGAGGAGGGGGCTAGACCTGCCTGGGCTGAGTCCACCAGGTTGATCTCAATCCTCGGGGAAGTCTTTGCCCTGGAGGAGATGGAAATGGGGGGTGGGGCGGGGGGGGGGGGCGGGGGGGGGGGAGGGAGGAGGGAGAACAGGGGAATCTATGGCTGGTATGTAAAGTTGAATTATATTGTAAAATAAAATAAAATAAATTCAAAAAATATCTGACTGTTCTTTCTGTGGCTATTAGTAAATGAATTTCTCTCTCTCTCTCTCTCTCTCTCTCTCTCTATATATATATATATATATACACACACACACGTGTATATATATATATATATACACACACACACAAGTGTGTGTGTGTGTGTGTGTCTGTTATTTATATCAGTACATGATTTAGTTAGTGCATGGTCAATTACTTTAATGTCAGTTCTATGTTATCTCACAGATGTATGAACTTATAAACAACTTTAGAAAGAATACTGTGCATAATTAGGTGCAGATGGTCATGAGAAGCTTCTAGATGAAGGCAAAGTTGTCATGTTTCACTTTGATGAGTCTTCAAGGCATTTCTGCTTCTTGCTGTTGTCTATCATATTCCATTCATTTATTTTTTTAATTTTATAATTTAATTTTCTTTTAAATATCAGCCACGGATTCCCTTGTTCTCCCCTGCCCTGCCTTCCTCCCAGCCCACCCCACATTCCCATCTCCTCCAGGGCAAAGACTCCCCTGGGGATTCGAAGTGCTAGAGAGGTCCAGAAATCCATAAAGATACCTCCACAATAGACTACTGGCAATGGTCAAGAGAAAGCCCAAACTGACCTACTCTGGTGATAGGATGGCCAAACACCCTAATTGTCATGCTAGAAACCTCATCCAATGACTGAGGGAAACGGATGCAGAGATCTATGGACAGGCCTCAGGTAGAGCTCCAGGAGTCCAATTGGCGAGAAAGAGGAGGGTTTGTATGAGCGAGAATTGTTGAGACCAAGATTGGAAAAAGCACAGGGACAAATAGCCATTCATTTATTTATTACGTTTATTGAACTATTTTGTGAGTGAGGGGAGGGAGTGCAGTAGGGTACTTCCTTTTTATGAGGAGCACGTTGATGCCAGTTGACAGTCCAAAGGAGTTAGTTCTTTCATAATGTGGACTCCAGGGGAAAAAATCAGGTCATCAGGCTTGGTGAAAAGTGTTTAGTTGCTGAATGATTTCACTGCCCTCCTTATCTATCATATTTGTATTACTTCTCTTACTGAATTTCAGTTTGGGCCAGAAAAACTTTTTTTTCATAAAATAACTGGTAATTTCTTTTGCATACATAAGCTTCTAAATGCCTCTGGTCCCATTATGCTTTTAAAAACATCATGTTTAAATATATATATATATATATATATACATATATTTATTCATTTTGTACATAGACTATTAATCCATTAGGAATATCGCAAGCATAATTCACCGGAACAATTAATATAAAAGCTAAAATGTTTAGAAATACTAATATTTTAAGGTATTACACTACAACAAATGTTATTATAGTTATTACTCTAATGTGATTTAACATATTAAGGTATGTTAAAGGAGTCCAGATGTAAAAGCAATGCACAATAAAAGACACCAATTTCATCTGAAGTTAGCAAAGCAAAAAATTTTTGTCTTAATCCAAACTTTGTCCAGTATTTATTTTATGCAAATAATATATTTTAATTCAACTGAACTATCCAATTGGATTTTTATTCCTCACAGGTGGTCCATTTTGAACAGTTTCTTTGAGTAGACTCAAATTTGAAAAGATTTCATCCCTTCAAAAGCCCACTGGAAATCTCTAAAGAATTTAATTGAGAAAGTCCAAATATGTCATACTCTATCCAGGATGGACTCTATAATAGTCATTCAATTTAGTGGTTATATACCAAGTTACAGGTAAAAATAAGCTAAGGAAATTTGTAAAATAAAAAAAATGCCAGGTTTTCTGGAATTCAAATTACTTTTTGTAGGCTTTTGATGTGCAGAAAGAAATAAAAGAGAAAGAAAGCAAGCTAAAAGGAAAGGAAAAACTCTGAGTGTGTGTATGCTTCAGTGGAGCATGTTGGACATAACGTCCTAACATGATGGCTAAAGAAATAAAATCTCAATTAACAAAATGTAAAGGCTTATTAGGAATTCACATATAAAGCATCTTGTATTTTTGTGAATTTATTTCTAAACATTTGCATGACTACAATTTGATTTTGTTTTATCAAATTCTTAGTTTAATAATAAATGAGAATACAAATATATCTATCACAACCATTCAAGTGAGCCTACATCACAGGAAATAAATGTAACAGTCATATTAGCTTTAAAGCTCAAAACTCTAGTATATTTGCAATTCCAGTTGGGCTTAATTTCATTGCTAAACCCAGGAGACATATTTGCTTATTTTTCTAGGGGTTTGGTACTACCTGCCCTTTGTAATAAGAATTCAAAACAATTTAATTGGGGTGATTCATAAAATGAGAGATATAACATTAGAAAAGAATAACTCTAACATTGTGTATAATTCACTTTAATTTCTTAGTCACTGTCAAAATAATATATAAACACACTTACAGGGATAAACAAATGGGAAATAGATTAATAAATTTGGATTTTAATGCCACTGCAAAATTACCAAATTGATGAAAATTCACTTTCTTTGTTTGGACAAATCTGGTAGCTATATTAAAATATGCACTAGAGAACACTTTCATAGCTTTATGGTATCTTTTATGGTGCCACTTCACATTCTGATTTTGAGAGGGAAAATTGCCCTGGAGGAGAAATCCTTCACAAAAAAAGGAAAGGGAACACAAGGACTCTGGAAAAAAAAAGTTTGCAACTGCAGAGAATGATTAGTACAAGGAAAAGGAGGAGGAGACATCTGTTGGTGAAATGATTTTTAGAGATAATTAAGTGCATTCATCCAGAAATAACACATATTATACATCGTTTGCAGGCACACATGGTTTTACTAAAAACAAGAGAGACTTTGAAAAGCCCACAAAAATAATCAGCAGCTTTGATCTGATGTCACCAGACTGTGAGTACTCCTTGAGCAGCCCCAACTCACCCTTCTTTGCTCTTCTCACACTCCTTAAGGAGTTTTATGACGGATAGTGAACACTGTTTTCGGAGGTACGTTTGATTGGAATGTATTGTCTTACATGTGCACCTCGATCTTCATGTTTCTCAGGATCTTGGATCCATATTCTGTTTCAGTCTCCTAGAATATAACTGGACTTGTGGTCATGCAAGAAGGTTCAACTATAGAAAGCATTATTGTAGAAAGTGTTCCAAAGAATTAGAAACAGATGTTTTAAAGCACAGAATAAAGCAGTTGACCAAACAGGAATTATTATTTTTAATGACAATAAAAATTAATCTCAGAAATCAAATTTCTATTTGCACCATTTATTCTTACTTATTAAACCCTCTTCCATGTACAGCTTATGCCTCACATCTTGCCACACGATGATGTCTTGTTCAGAGTTTTGGATATATGCTGAAGATCACTAGAGGGTGAGACCTGAAATTCAGTTAGAAAGATAAAGAATAGTCAATAGATATGAGCTGAATTATATTGTATGCCATGAAAAATGTGTGTATAAAGGAATTCAAAGGTGGTAAATGAACACACATGTCAAAGCTTAAATAAAAAATTAAATATGTAAATAAAAGTGGAAACTAGCCATGCCCTTCCTTTAACTTAAGCTAAATATTAAAGTAAGATGAATAGTACTTTCACATAAAATCTTGACATTTAGAGGTTTGTTAAAACATGCCCCAGAGAGAGCTTTTTTCCCTGGTTCAGGATCATTTCCTATGCTTTAAATCCTTTCAACAGAATATTTACTGAGATTCGATGGCCTAGAATAATAAATAAAAAAGAATAAAGCTGTATATAACACATCTCTCAGTGCCAAAATGTACCACAAATTTATAGTAATCAAAACAACATAGAAGTGGCATAGTATAGGCACATAGATCAGTGTACCAACATGTGAGAAAACATTTTCAAACTATGCATCTGACAAGCACTAATATCTGGTATTCACAGGGAAGTTCAATAGTTGACAGCAAAAATAAACACTAATCAGGTTGAAAAATGTACAAAATGTCTACTAGCAATCTAAACAATAATATAACAATGGCCAACAAATATATTCAAGTTCTCCTCAAAGGTACAGTAGTGACATTTACCTCTTGGTGGTACCCAATAGCTTTTTAATTAGACTCGAGTCCTGCTCAACAGAAAGGAAATCATGTCTGATACTGTAAACCTAGCCAATTATCTGTGGCTCCCAAGGTATTGGATTTTAGAGGAAAATATACTACTACAACTTTCATAAACCACTATAATTCCTAACAGTATTCTGAATACATATCCTTATATCCATTGATAACTGTATGTAGCAGGAATCTTAACAGGTCTTATTAATAAAATCAAACCTGAGGCCAGTTATTGGGGTGAACACTGGAAGGTCAGAGAGACAGACCAAGCCACAGCTAACCTCACCTTGCCAGTTTCTCAGTTGATCTTATTTCCTCAGATTGGATGCCTCTGAGTCCTCATCCAGAATGAATCTCAGCTGAAATACTGCTCGAAAGCCTGAATGCTTAACCAGCCAAATGCTTCTAGTTTCTGGTCCTCATGCCTTATATACCTTTCTGCTTCCTACCACCACTCCCTGGGATTAAAGGCTCACTTTCTGGGATTAAAGGAGTGAGTCACCATGCTTGGCTGTATCCTTGAACAGATGGATTTCTGCCTCTGGAATGCTAGGATTAAAGGCATGTGCTACCACTTCCTATCCTTTATGTTTAATATTGTGGCTGATCTGTCTGTGACCCCAGATAAGTTTATTAGGGTGCACAATATTTCGGGGAACATAATACCACAACTGTAGCTATTATTCCTCATCAAAGAAGCAAACAGGCACTATTACAGAAAGTTACAACTGGTCAAAAAGCAGAGAATTACTGGCAGAGTGGTGTTATCCATGAAACCATCTACAGCATAACTTCTATACCATTGTTAAGGGAACATGGAGGAATAAGGGACAGAAAGATCCAGAGGACAAGGAAGTCTGTTGCGGGATTGCATCATCTACATAGGGAAGCTGCCACTATGAAATCTCACCAAGATAGCTGCTTAAACAAGACCCAACACTGACAATACCAGTTAACTTGGCAACATGGATGGAGGGAATAACACATACACTTAATGTGATAAATGAATAACTATAGAAATTAAGGACTTCTGAAAAAGTCCCTAAATGAATAACTACAGGCAAGTAAGGACTTCGGAGAAAGGGAGAATTAGTCTTCCTTGGGGATGAGCCTACTACGTAGTAATCCAATACCAAATTGTCATCCCTTAAAACATAAATATCAAAGCAACAATAAATAGAAAGAGTAGATTGAACTGAGATAGTCATTCGCACATATATATGTAATAATAATAGTTAAAGTAAAGGAGAACATGAATTTGAAAGAGAGTAGGGGGGCACTGGAGGACTTGAAGGAAGAAGGGAATTGAAATGATGTAATTATATTTAATTAAATAAAAAGGAATAAAAGTTCTCAACATAATTAACCATTAGGAAAATATAATTCAAAACTATAATGTGGTGCTAGACACATGTCTCAGAGCATAATAGAATTTATTCTTGCAGTGGACTTGGGCTCAGTTCCACAATGGTAACTCACAATGGCCTGTAAATTCAGTTCTGATTAACTCTCTTTTGCCCTCCATGGACAATACATGCACACTCCGCACTGATAAAATAGGTACACACACGTAAATATAAGTAAAATACATATTGAGATAAAATATAAAATTGAGATTTTTCTCATCAAAATTAGAATGACTATTATTAAAAGAGAAAATAACATTTGATAATATACATAGAGAAATGAGGATTTTTATTGTTAGTGATTACAAATTTATAGAGTATAGAAGAGCTTGAAGTTTCATCAAAAAATGAAAAGTAGAACAATTACATCAATGTATCTATCCAAAAGAAATTAAGTCCACATGCCATCCATGCTTCTATCTTATTACAGTCCTAGTCACGTTACGTGGATGTGATGTGGGATGAGATAAAGGATGACAATGTGGAAACAACCGAAAATTCCATCTATTCCTCAATACTTCTGCCACACATTTTAATAAATCCTTGTTATATGTAAAAACATAAATAAGGCTGGAGGATGAAATAAATGCAAATAAGCCAGGTTTAAGAGGAAAAACACCAATACTACAGTCATTTGTGGGATGTAGAAAAACTGATGGTGTGGAAAAAAGGAAATAGAATATGATTTCAGAATCTGAGGCAACAGGGAAAAGAGAGAACTTGATTGTTTCATTAGTTCCCATCAAAGGTCTGGCTCCTCACTATCTTGCTATACTGTAATTGTAATAGTATGAATGAAGTTTTGGATTCCAAGATCTGTGCTATGGTTCAAGAAGTAAAATGGAAGATTGTCTCTTTGAAAATTCAATGGGATAAAATAATATAGGCCCTTCTTTCTATTACATCTTAAAAATTAATTAATTTATTTATTTTACTCCCTGATAGAAGTTTCCCCTCCCTCCTCTCCTCCCATTTCCTTCCTCCCTCCTCACCCTTTCCATCCACTCCTCCGTTTCTGTTCAGAAAGGGCCAGGCCTCCCTTGGGTAACAACAAAACTTGGCATACAAAGTTGTAGCAATACCAAACACCTCCCCTTGTATTTAGGCTGTCAAGGCAATCCAGGAGTAGGTCAAAGCATTAGGGACATCACATTGCTTCCATTGTTAGAAGTTCCACAAACAGACCAACCTACACAACTGTCACATATATGTAGAAGACTTAGGTCACTCCCTTGCTGGCTCCCTGGTTATTGGTCCAGACTCTGTGAGTTCCTATGAGCCAGGTTAGTTGTTTCTGTGGGTTTTCTTGTGATGTCCCTGATCCCTCTGGCTTCTATGATGCTTCTTCCATCTCTTTAGCAGAATTCCCTCAGTTCAGCCTAATGTTTGGCTGTCAGTCTTTGCATCTGTTTCCATCAATTACTGGAAGAAGCTCTCTGATGACAATTGGAGTAGTCTCCATTCTGATCATAAGAGATAGCCAGTTCAGGCTACATGTCCACTATTGATAGTAGCCTTAGATGGGGCCATCATTCAACATTCATGGGAGTTTGACTTGCATTAGTTTTCTATCTGACCCCCAAAAGCCTCCCCTTTCCAGTCATTTCTTTCAAAGCTTTCCCTTCCACCCACACCCAACCTAATCTCTCAAATTCCCATTACCACCCATACCCACTCTACCTAGGAGATCTCTTTTATTACCCCTTCCCAGGGAGATCCTTTTATTCATCCTTGGGCCCTCCTTGTTTTCTAGCCTCTCTGGGACTGTGGAATGTAGCATGGCTTTCCTTTACTTTATAATTACTATCCACTTAGGAGTTGATACATGCATGTTTGTCATTCTGGGTCTGAGATACCTCACTCAGGATGATTTTTTTTCAACTTCCATTCATTTGCCTTTAAATTCCTGATGTCATTTTTAAAAGCTGAGTAATACTTCATTGTGTAAATGTACCACATTTTTTTAATTCATCTTTGGTTGAGGGGCATCTTGGATTTTTCTAGTTCTGACTATCATAAATAAAGCTGCTATGAACATAGTCGAGCAAGTATCCTTGTGGTATGGTTGAGCATTCTTTGGGTATATGCTTAAGAGGGGTATCCTGGGTCTTGAGGTAGAATGATTCCCAATTTTCTGAGAAACTACCATATTGACTTCCAAAGTGCCTAAACAAGTTAGCACTCCCACCAACAATGGAGGAGTATTCCCCTTGATCCACATCCTCTCCAGCAAAAGCTGTAATTTGTGTTTTATAGCTTAGCCATTTCAGCAGGCGTAAAAAGGAATCTGAGTTGTTTTTGATTTGTATTTCCCTGATGGCTTAAGGATGTTGAACATCTCCTTAATTGTTTCTTGGACATTTGAGAGTTTTCTGTTGAAGATTCTATTTTTAGGTTCACACCAATTTTTTAATTTGATTAATTGGCTTTTGATATCTAGTTTCTTCAGAATTATGGACAGTGTCCTTTGTCTTAGAGAAACTTTCAGCTTTACGTGGTTCCATTTATTAATTGTTGACCTTAGTGTCTGTGCTACTGGTGTTATATTCAGGAAGTTGTCTCCTGTGCCAATGAAATCAAGGCTATTCCCCACTTTCTCTTCTATCAAGTTCAGTGTAACTGGATTTATTTTGAGGTTTTTGAACCACTTGGACTTGAGTTTTGTGCAGGATGCAAGATAAAATGATCTATTTGCATTCTTTTACATGCCACATCCAATTAGATCAGCACCATTTGTTTAAGATGTTTTCTTTCCTCCATCGTACAGTTTTGTGGTCTTTGTCAAAAATCAAGTGTCCATAGGTGTGTAGATTCATGTCTGGGGTCTCAATTCTATTCCATTGTTCAATATGTCTGTTTTTATCCCAATACCAAGCTATTTTTATTACTATAGTTCCGTATTCGAACTTGAAATCAGGGATGGTGATACCTCTGACTATTTTTTTTAATAGTGCAGGAGTGTTTAAGCCTGAATATTTTGTTTTTCAATATGTAGTTCAGTATTTTTATTTCAAGGTCAGTAAAGAATTGAGATGGAATTTTGATGAGAATTGGATTGAATCTGTTGATTACTTTTAGAAAGATGGCCATTTTTTACTAAGTTAATCTTACAAATCCATGAACATGGGTGTGGTGGTATTGTGTTCCCCAAAATATTGTGTACCTTAATAAACTTATCTGGGGTCAGAGAACAGGACAGCCACAATATTAAACATGAGGTTAGGCAGTGGTAGCATACGCCTTTAATCCTAGCATTCTAGAGACAGAAATCCCTCTGGATCTCTGTGAGTTCAAGGCCACATTGGAAACGGCCAGGCGTGGTGATACACACCTTTAATCCCAGGGAGTGGTGGTAGAAAGCAGAAAGGTATATAAGGTGTGAGGACCAGAAACTAGAGGCATTTGCCCTGGAGAGGCATTTGCCCTGGAGAGGCATTTGGCCTGGAGAAGCATTCAGGCTTCTAGCAGCAGTTCAGCTGAGACCCATTTT